>JAGDQP010055514.1:0-13123 GCA_022664845.1 Lepisma saccharinum
AATAGCTCTGTTAAGTTCGTTAACGAGCAAAATCGGTCGCCATCTTGGATCCAAAATGGCCGCCGAACCCATTGTTGTATAGAATACACAGCCTAAACCGCTGGAGCTATTGAAATCAAATTTGGCATAAAAGTTCAACAACACTGTTTAATTACGAAAATGTTACCTAATGAGTTCAAAGACGCCATCTTGGATCCAAAATGGCGGAAGCAAGAAATCTATTTTCCATATAGTTTGAGCTAGAGATACGAAATTTGGCATAAAGGTGTATTGTCACTAGTAGTTCACGAAAATATTACGAAATGTTGAAAAAGTCGCCATCTTGGATCCAAAATGGGCGCCAAACCCATTGTTGTATAGAATACACAGACTAAACGGCTACAGCTAGAAATATCAAATTTGGTAACACAGTACATTAACACTTGTATGTTACTAAAATATTACATGATGTATCGAAAGACGCCATCTTCGATCCAAAATGGCGGACCTAAAAATCCATTTTCCACACCGTTTGAGCTAGAGATACGAAATTTGGCATAAAGGTGCATTATGACGAGTAGTTTAGGGAAATATTACAACATTTGAGAAAAGTCGCCATCTTGGATCCAAAATGACCACCCAAAATCCCATTTTGCACACCGTTTGAGCTGGATAAATGAAATTTTACTTGAGTATGTACCATCACAAGTAGGTCACGACAATATAAGAAAACTTTCAAAAAGTCGTCAACTTGGATCCAAAATGGCAGCCCCAAAAACCCAATTTCCAAATCATTGAAGGTAGAGAAACGAAATTTTCTTTGAAGGTGTATGACCAAGGGTAGGTTGCAATAAATGGGGCAAACATCCCCTTTGGAGGCGCAGCCACCCGTGGGAGGGTGCAGATGGACACCATGATGGTGTAGTGCTGCAGGTTTGGTTAAAATAAAGGAGGCGCATCCTCTCAAAAACACTGAAGTTGGGGGCAAACCCCCTACGGAGGTCTGGGGGGTAGAGCTCTCCTCGAAGAAAAGCGAGTATATATATATATATATATATATACGTCGTGTGGGGTATCGTTGAACAGCTCTTGATGAATAGTCTACAAATCATTAAATAGTTTCTCGATAGCTCTCATATAAGGCGAGATTTGAATTTTTGAAAATAAAAAAAAAACTTCGAGATCTACCTCAACTTGTAGGCCTACCGAAAGGGATTTTTTCAATCATAATTAAATGAAATTATTATGAAATTTTCCGAGTTTTATTTTTTGAGTTATTTCGGTGTTCGGATACCATTGTAAGCTGATGTTTTGTCACCCAAAATCCTAAAGTGTTCTGCAACCAGACGAATGTAACATTATTGCGGGCTAGTATTTATTTGAGGATAAACAAGTTCTTTAACAAAAATAGAAACATCATTTTAAAATATATAAATATAATATATAGGAATATATCTGTACTTCGGATGTAAACTACACGATATTACTTCTTGCAAAACTCGAACTCAATTCATGAGTGTGTTGATTTGAGACATTTAAAATTTTTCTTCTTCTTTCATATTTTTGGCGACATAGTTTTGTGTTATCAATCCCAATTCTTCTGCAAAACAAACAATTACATTGTTGTATATACCTCCAGGAAGGACATTTTCAAATATAAAAACTACGTACTGAGGTCGAGTTTGGCAAGAAACTAACACAGTGCAGGTTACCTCCGAGATACAGATAACAAAGTAACAATGGAATATTGTATTGTCACCCGACTTACGTCGCTGTGCAAAATTTCATCATTGTATGACGTCGGGGAATGAGTTAAATTAAGGTTGCAAATTTTGAGGACACGGTGGAAACATTGTGAGTTAGAGAAAAAAGCCTGTAAAAATAAACGTGTCTGTTTCTTCGACATCTACACCGTTGGACTAACAAGGGACATTACCGAGAAGTGCGCTCCGAAAGCAGAAATTTTTATAACCATTGGGAAGTGATCCAACGCTATACAACATATGTAAAAATTAGCTGCCCACTTGCAAAACTATAGGTTGACAAAAATAACTAAAACCTTGGTGGTGTCGCTAGTGCAGTTACATTCTTATTGTAAAACAAGGAGGACGAGAAGAGGAGAAAGCGCGTGAGGCGGACGGAAACTCAACTCATTGTTTGCCAAATTTACAACAGGAATTCTTCAGTGTCACTGCATGTAGCTCCTTTGTTAATGTTATGGACGTTTTTCTCGCTAACAACGAAAGCAGAGATGAGAGATCTGTAAGTGTGGCAACGATGTAGGGTTGATTTGTTCACTTGGCCGTAACGCCTACACCCTCCTTCCAAGACATTTTTGGTGATTGGTGCTCAAAAACAACAACGAGAGAGGTAAGAGTTGAGAGTTCTGTAATTTGCAAATTCGACGAGGCTTCAGATGAACTAGTGGCCCTATAACTGTGAATTTTTATTTTGAAAAATCCAAATTTGACTTTTGTTGTCGTTTAGAGCACAGAAACCGAATTCAACAGCCAAATTTCACAGATGAATTCTTCACACTAAAACAGGAAAATGTATCTTTGTCATTTGTCGAATTTCGCTTCGTTTTCAAAATACAGGAGTTCCAATTTGGAGCTCAAAATCGATATATATTTTTTTACGTACAATGTTAAATAAAAATAATATTCCGCGGTAAATCATAAAGTATGCATTAAAGTAGTGTTTAGCCTTTGATAATTGATTTATATCAGTACGGTGCATATAGGTAGTTAAAAAATTATATGTGAAGCACGAAACTCAATGTTGCACACTGTGAATATTACACCAAATTTCACGTTGCATATGTTGATTTTCCATGTTTGACCTGATACAATATTTCCAGTTTGAAATGCTATTTTATGTGTTTCACAATGTTTTTCATCACTGGGGAATACCAAATATTCAATAAACCGTCGTAGTGCTATTAAAAATATACCAGGTTTGCAACTCTGAAAAAGTGATGATATGCACCGTATTGATATAAATCAACTATCAAATGGTAAATATCACTTTAATGAAAACTGTTGATTTACCGTGAAATATTATTTTTATTTAACATTGTACATAAAAATTTGATTTTGGGCTCCAAATTGGAACCCCTTATATCTAAAAACCGAAGCGAAATTCGACAAATGACAAAGATACTTTTTTCCTGTTTTGATGTGAAGAATTTATCTGCGAAGTTTGACTGTCGAATTCGGTTTCTGTGCTCCTAACGACAACAAAGGTCAAATTTTGATTTTTTGGAAAAAAAAAAAATCTCAGTAAGGTTTTCAATTCGGCAGGTAATTTTTACGTATATTGTATAGCGTTAAGATCTCTTTGCAATTGTTATAAAGTTTTCTGTTTTCGAAGCGCACTTCTCGGTAGTGTCCCTTGTAAGTTTAACAAAATTTTCATGGCTTTCTTACAAAATTGCGAAAGAAACAAAGGAAAATTAAACTTTCTGTAAACGTAGCCTAACCAAATGTAGCATAATAGTAGAGGAAGGTTTCTGCATTTCAAAAAAAGGAAATACGGATCACAGGTTTTAGTGTAGGTCTATTTGTTAGCACAGGAGATAACTTTACCTTTACCTACCAAGTATTTGTTGTTGTACGATAAATGCAAAATCCCTAAGAGTAGAAGAGGTAGTATTAAATTATTGGACTTTAAACACGGCGAGAGAAAGAACGACTTTGCTCTTTATCCTTTATTGAGGCAGTGGCCAATGAAATAATCAAACTTATTTACAAAGCTTTACAAATACTTGTAATTTAATTGAGCCATCAATAATAACATTTTGCCAATGAATGATTTCTTCTAGTAATCACTACAATTCTCAATATAATTAACGTAAATGCTGTATAAGTTCATTTTTTCTATAAACCAAATCTGTTTTGTTCATTCATCCGCTTTCTTACCCGTGCCTTGAACTTGAGAAGAATATTCTATGTGTGAATGCATTTGAAAAGAAAATGCGTACAAGGACATCGTCAATGAGATCATATCGAAACCTACCCTGACATTTCGCTAGGAAAATCTACGTCCTACAGAAAGGTAATATACAAAAAATAGCTGCCAATATTAACTATAAGGTTCAGAGAAAGGTATGGAATATTGATCGATGTGTACAAAAAGTATACTCTTTATGATTCAATCGACAAAAGTCACTTCTGCTTCACTTTCGTCCTGGAATGAAACACTGTCGAGTTGTAGCGTCACCTCCCACACCGCAGGGACTTATTTAGGGGGTACGGAACCCAAGATTTTTTTTTTTTTTTGTAAATAGGCAAATAACCCGATAACCCGGAGAACAAAACAGAGCTTTTAATTATATCCTTGCGTTTGAATAGTATTTCTGTCAGGGGTGACCAAGACCGGAGACGTTACCCTCGGAACACGAAAAATACGACGTCAAAATTCGAAGTTAATGAAGATCCCCAGATCCGGTCAATCAGGTCAGCGGGTCAATCAAGTTACGTTTCGGAACGGGTCACCTTTGTTCGGGTCAGACCGGCTCACCAAAATTGACCCAGTTTCAGCTCTTCTTATAATAGCCTAACCTATTCAAAATTAGAGTGACATTTGAAATAGTTGTTAACATATTAAAAGACCGGAAACTTTAGTGTACGATTTATGGCCTGCATCGTACGTGGAAAAAAAACAGAAAAAGGAATTTTGTTTGGACAAAACCGTACACTGGCAACACCATGCATACACTGGCATAAAGGAAACTGCTCTTAATGTTTTAGCCATATAAAGTAGTACTACTACTAGTAGTAGTTGTTGTTGTTGTAGAAGTTGTATATCAGGGACAGACTGGCCCGGCTGGGAACCGGGAATGCCCGGGTGGGCCCCGTCCCTTTCGTTTTCGAATTGTTGTCTTATCCAATAAAGAATACCACTTTTGCTACTACTGGCAGCTTTAGGGTCTTGCCAGTCTTCCAAAATTATCAATTTAGTCACACAAGACATGTTATCACCAATATAATGTGGAGCCCTCACAAATCGCAAGAAGGAGCTATGTAAAGTTTAATGACAAGTGCACGCTTTAATACCTTCGTATTCATATTACTTAATAAGTTAATATTTTGTGTTTTGAGACCTGATCAACATCCTAAGGGCCATTGCAAGTTGTCTCTTAGGAGCCACTACTATGAAGGGTATTGAAGGCCTTTGAAAGATGCTTTTTGGGCCTACTCGCTACAACATTCACTACCACAAGGGTCCTTAAACGTTCTAACATATTTCCTGCTTCTCTGAAAGTTAGTTTTATGAGAATAAATTTCGTCTGAATCTGAAGTATGCAATTTAATTTTTCCATGATTTTACTAAGCAGAAATTGTGTAATTTTTAAGATTAAAAGTCACTTAAAGCAATTAAGATCTTATAGATATTTAATTTTGAAAAATTTCTACTCTCGCGCCAACTATTATGACGCCATGGAGAAATCAGAATAGAAGGAGATACCCTACCCTTATCCTTACTTCGAGAAAAGTTGAAGCCGATAATGGCCGCCGCCCCGTCCCGATTGTATGTAGCGCGGTCCGCCATATTGCTCATGGAATGAACTTAAAGTATTGCATTCATAGATGTGCAAATATTCCATGTATTTTATTCTTGATGTATTTATGTGAATCTAAACATGAATATGAGTTCTGTCACATTTAGTTGTAACAACAGATACAACTAGAAACTGCCTAATGTCACATTTCACAAAGAATACAGAGAATTTCAAGATAATATTTCTATCCAAATAAAAGATTTTGATACAAATTGATCGCAGGAAGAGAATTAGAAGTTTTTCTACAAGTTTCATTATGCTGTCAGTGTGTTAATGCGAGAATTTAAAGAGGATTACTATTTTGATTTTTTTCTCATAGATTTGAAGTAATTACAAACGAAAGCAGACTACAGAAATGTCAGGAGTAGTATTCGCTACATTTCATGAAATGTTGTATACTTTTGGGGAAGAGTATTGTTTTTCGTTATACAAATTTCGATCTTTACTTTACTCGGAAACTAACCTTTCTACGTAGGGCGATACAATATTTTATATGCACTACATATGTGTTTGTATTCTTTAACAACAAGCCGAAACATTCATATTTAAATTATAGGTAATGTGTCAGATATAGCCTTGCACGTCATAGGCGGAGAGTATAAGTGACAAAATTGAGGACATTACCGGAACACGGGCAAATAGGCCTATGTGCCCCTTTTCCGGCAATCGCTTTAAACGATCCGCCATGTTCTTTTATACATATCCTGCAAATTTCAAGTCAATATCTTTATTGGTTAGCTTGGTAGAAAGCAGGCCCGTAGCCAGGATTTTGTTAAGGGACGGGTAAAAAAAAACTCTTTTTTTCCCTGTCTCATATACATATGACCCCTCTTAACCGAGTAGTTAACACGGTTTTTGCACTTGTTACGCATGGTTCTGGGTTTGATTTTCATTAGAGAATCAAGATTTTTGGTGATGAGGCAATTTAAGAGCTACTTACAGAAAGAATTAACGAATTCCAGTCCAGAATGCTAGAAAATAATGGCTAACTACTGTTATTTTAATAATAATAGTCTACGTACAGTAAGAACTCGTTTTTATTCATACAAATATATTCTCCGGGGAACTGTTCTTACAGAATCACCTGAATAGACAATTCTAATATTCTACTGCATGATTCTTCGGGTTTTAAAACCTGTTGTGATGAACTAAGAAAAATATTGAACATTTATTATTATTATTATTATTATTATTATTATTATTATTATTATTATTAGTATCAGAGAAAGCTGATTTCTGATAATTTACTTTGGGAAAGAACATAAAGATCAAAGATGTTCCCAAGGTGATTAAAATTTTGATTGTCTTTTAAGCGTAAGATAGTAGATAAGATAAGATAAAATGAATTGTATGGGTGGTAACAGCACTATGGCTTACGACCTAAGATAGTAATTGAATGCCTGTCCTTTAGACCAGGGGGTCCTCAAGCCTCCGAATCAGAAAGCTACTCAACAAATTTGAAATATGCCCTGAGATAAAAAAAAATAGAATGAAAGTTGTGTGATAAAATTCCGTGGTCAGAGAGTAAAAGCTACCCGTAAATGTAAACGAATAATGCAATTAATCTCCTTGACATCCAGACCATGAAGGGCTGTGAACTACTCTAAAATTTACCTTTTATTTTTAATTTCCAAATGTTAAGGAGCAATATAAGATTTGTTTGAAATATTTCTGGGGTACGTAGACCCGCATCCAGGATATCTGAAGAGGTGCTCGCTTCTCGTAGACTAACTTTCGTGAACGCATTGAATAATCACCTACAAATGGGAGCAAAGATGCAATCCCATCCTTAGCAATTAACTGTATAAGTGAACAATCGTAATCACAGTAATTAGATAATTTTTTTATAACTTTTACTTTTAATTTGCTCTTTAACTTTGATTTTGTGACCACTTTTACAGAGCAATTTTCAGCCGATGTTTGTCTGGCGAACAGACTGAGAACATATTCTACGTTGATTTCAATGTCACTGTTCACTGACAAGTGTGTCAGACCACTTAATATGTCCTATGTCATAGACGAGCAAAGATATGATTTAATTATTCTAAAACTTGAGAAGCAACGTTCAGGTGTACACGTTGTTATAGTTATAGTCACAAGAATCTGAAACAGCTTGTAGATATTCGGGTACAGTTCTTCTGAGCAATGAATTAAGCCATCAACAGCTCTACGAGGACACTTGTTTTCCCACACATTTTGCCACAATTTGAATTCTGTCTTGACCATATTTACTCCTGCCACATCATCATTATAGGGAGTAGCTTTTCGATTGGGGGAGCAAAGTAAATATAGCTTTCTTATTTACATACTTAATATATAAGATTGCCTTGCTCGCAAATGGTTAGTGTGCAAAGTCCCTTGTTTCGACATCCCCAGCACACAGTATAGCTGCGAAGAATAAGCCTACTACTAGAATTGAATACCAGTCATTACTATGACTTTCATTTCCGGACAAAGGACAAGAAAATAGAACAAATTCCCACTGTCTACAGCTCACTGCATGTAATGAAAAGATTTAATTGTCTTTTAAGTTGATAAATAAGGAGAGTAGAGTGAAAATTATGAATGCTTTATTAATAATCAACAGAAATATGTAAAAATTCTATACATGTTAATATATGATTGTTTCAAAAAAACAATGAATCGCTCGAAAAGATACTATATGCCCTGCAAATAAGAAATAGCCCGAGTCATAAAGGGGAGGCACGTTCCCTGGTGCCCTCCCCTTGGCTACAGCACTGATAGAAAAGTTTCGGCAAGCGGAAACCGTGGTCTTGCTTTCAGACCCTGTTGGCGGACGAAACCTCAACTCAACAATGATCAGGTTTTGTTCATGGTTCATCAATGTGTTTTATGCAGAACTTATTCACATGCTGTCTGTCAGCGGCCAATCATTTACACAGTGCGACAGAAACATTGGTCTAGTCACATCACACATAAAAAATAAGTGAATTAGCCCGTCCACGAAAAAAACAACATTCTTTTCGATTCAAAGCGAATGGTAGAAATTAGTGCCCTAACTAGAACGGTGTTTAAAATGTTTTTGGGCGGTCACTTCGAATCCAAGATGGCGACTTTTTCAAAGTGTTGCAATATTTTTCAAAACTACTCTAATACACTTTTATGCCAAATTTCGTGTATCTAGCTGAAACGGTGTTGAATATTAATTTTTGGATCCTGCCATTTTGGATCCAAGATGGCGTCTTTGGAGACATTTTGTAATATTTTCGTAACTGAATGGTGAAGATGTACCGTCATACCAAATCTCGCTTTTCTATCTCCAGCCGTTTAGGCTGTGCATTTTATTTTAAAAATAATAATAATAATTTTGGCGGCTATTTTAGGTCCAAGATGGCGACTTTTTCAACATTTTGTAATATTTTCTTAATCTACTGGTGATGATGTACCGTCATACCAAATTTCGTTTTTCCAGTTCAAGCCGTTTAGGCTGTGGCACCACGAAATCTTTAATTGCCGGAAAAAGGGCACATAACATGCATAATACACAATTTTCACTATATTTTCACGCAAACTTTGAATTCTATGAGGTTAGTTAATAGTTTACAAATCTGATTCTATGCGCTCTATACTGGTGTCAACGACATAAATATTCTTTCACAAACTTCTTGGTAATATTCAACCTAAATCTTTACCAGCTGTTTACCAAAAATGCATTTTTGCGCTATGTGCCCTTCTTCCGGCAATGACCTTGTAACAAATCTTTTGAAAATGAACACTGGAACATACTTGACATTACGCCCCCTGAATCTAAGAAGCACTGTCGTAAATATGTACCCAATATGTGAGTTTGTTTATATGGTTCAAGGGCTAAAGTGCAATTTATTGTACCCAAGAATTGTATGAAGCAGAGCTATTGAACTATTCAGCTTCCTCCGCGTTGAGGTGGGCACATGGAGTGAGTGTTAAACGACATGTGTATCGTGTATAATGAAAAATGTAACCTGACTTTACCTAATCTGTCTTCGCTACTTCGCTATTATGTCCGTGAATTTTGTGGTAAAATACGTGGAAATCATTTTGACTTTTTTATTTTTGTATACCTTCATGGCCTTTAGGCAATTTTCGCTCAGGCCGGGAAAGGTTACAGGAGAGGAAGGTACCTGCCCGGCATTTGTGTTGTATGACAACCTGAGTCAGTGTATGCGGCCACTAGCATCATTCCCAGAACTTTTCGATTGCTAAGCCAACATCCCACCAACTTAGCTACGGTCGCTTATTGTTTGATGGAGTTGTTAATGTGGGTGACATTATGAATACTTTAGTATGTTTCTATCATTACATCCTTGCATTTTTTTTCAATACTTGTTGTTTCATTGTCATTTACAGAAATGATATAAAAATATCCTATGTTGTCAGCTTTTTTCGAAAATATTTTGATTTTGGAAAGTAGCAAGCTCACAGTTAACAGCTGACAGATGTCAATATTTTCCATTGTACAGTGTTCATTATATTAGAACTTTTTCATTCACGCACACCTGAAGTTAATTGAAAGGTTCCCTTACATACAAATGTGTTATAATATCAGATTTAGAGTTGAAAATAAATATTATCTGTACGATGCACTGTTCGATTTGTTTTAAATGAACTGGGGATCTTAAGGCTTGTGGTTGCTTGTAAGTTTTTTTTTACTCACTTCCTGTTTGGGTCGGAATTAACAAGCAGGGATGAAATACTCAGGCACGGGAGAAAATCAACGGCAAGTACCATAGAACACTGGTACGATGTACGTAAAGCATTAAATATTTCGTTGTTTTCTTCCATGCATAAGATGATGGATGTCCTCACTGCAAGTCTGGCGGGCAGTCATTTTTAGCTTCACAATTTCGAGCCCGGGAGTTTCCTTCTATTCTAATTCCTCCAAGAGTGGCGCTTCGTGGATAGTCTAATCGAAGTGGGCCCCCAAAATTAATTTCCCGGTGGACCTTTTGGTTCCAATCCGCCTCTGTGTATAGTAGTAGTAATGGCAGTAGTAGAAGCTTGATTCAAATTTGGAACGTAAATAGAGGGGATTACTATTGACTGGATTATATTGTCTTATATACTTTAGGCATCTTTTTCTTAGACTTGGTTTGCTTATTGCATTAGCCATATAAAAATAGTGGTTATAATAGCAATAATGACAGTAGAAGGTAGAACTAACACTGGTAATAGTAGCTGCAGTAGAAATTGTGGTCTTATTTGTAACGGTAGAAGTATTAGTATAACAGTAGTGGTAGTGCTTTTGATTGAATTTCAATTTATGTACTGCCTTTTGGCATCTTTAACTCAGGGTGAAATTGATTTACAAGTCCCTGTTGTAGTTTGGGTGAAAGTAGTACTGGAAGTATTATTAACACTACTAGTAGTAAAAATGTATTAGTACTTATAAGAATAATAAAACATTTTACTTTCTTTAGTATTTTACCTCTGCCTCGAGCAACGTCGACTAGTTCCGCCAGGTTTAAAACGATATAAATTAATTTTTTTAGTGAACAGTAATAAAAAAGGGTGTATTAGGAAGTTTCGTTCTACTACTGTTTTAGAACTTCGTAACTCATGTCCTGCAGGTAATATATTTGTGTACAAATGCAATCTAGTTTTGAATATATTAATAGCAATTTAATTATTTCAATCAGATTTAAGTTTTATAACGTAACTTTTGGCTGTCCCAAAATTCCAGGATTGGTGATAGAGCAATGTAACTATACGTTTCCGATGATGAGATCAATCGCGCGCTTGTAATGAGTTACTCTTTATTATTCTCTGATCTTGAAAACAAAAAAAATTCAACCTAGCTGATGCACCACAAGATGATGGAAGAACTATTATTGACGGAAGCAAGAGTAGTCTGACACACCTGTTGTCTTAAGAAAATAACACCCTTAAATACTACGGATGAAATGAGCAATGTACTATACTTTACAACAAAATAAACATTCAAAAGTAACTGAACAGTATCTTTATTACAATGAACCGTATAGATAAGAATATATGAACCACACAGCAGTTTGACACAAGATTGCGCTTAGAACGATCGACTAGTTATATTAGCTAATGATCCTCCAACGACAACAATCATTTGCAACCAAGGACATATGTCTAAGATCTTCCACTCTCTCATAACTATTCAAACAACAAATTGTTCCAATTGAGCGTGCTATTTATACATAAAAATACAAATAATGACGATACCCATTTGATTCACAAGCAAACTATATTGGTATCAAGAAATGATCAATAAACATAATAGGATAAGTAAAAGATAGCTCAGATAAAACTAATATCTGGTTCTTAAGATACCACAAAACATTAGCAATATTAAATGTAGTACATAAATCCCAATATAGGCCTTTTTAACCTTCATTTACATAGACGAATAATAAGTGATCTGATCCACAAGAAATATTTTAGACTATATATATGGCCGGGAAACCGGGACAGGACCGGGAAACCGGGACTGTCGCCCCAAAAGGCTTCTGCCACTAACTGGGAGGAGACCCCTTAATTCCTCTTGCTGAGACTTAAGGGAACCGACCGGGGTAGACGCCTAATGTCCAATCCATACGTTCACGTCGTGGGGCCTGTTAGTACCCAAGCAACTGCTTGGCGAACGAACATGGATGGGCTGCTCACCAACCCGCATTAGCTGACAGCGTGGTGAGTCAAATGTCAGCACCCCTCCTTTCTTTACATATGATGGTACAAGCAAGGAAACAGCCTCGGAGGCCCTCATTACCCGGAGGACGGAATGCAGCTGGCAACGGCAGCGGTCAGTCCTGCAGGAAGTCAGAGGGTCAAAATGCCCGGGTTTGGACTGTAGACTGCCAGGACACCGACACGGCAACTCGAACGGACCTATACGTGGCGACCCTCAACTGTAAGTCACTTGCAGGAGAGGACAAATTAGAAGAACTGCAGAATGAACTTAAGAGGATTAAGTGGGACATCATAGGACTATCAGAAGTGTGGAGGAAGAATGAAGAACAGTTGGAACTACCGTCGGGGCACACGTTCTACTACAAAGGAACAGAAACTGGAAAAGCAACAGCCGTTGGCTTTATAATTAATAAAGACCTGAAGTCACGAATCACAGAAATTGAAGGAATTTCAGATATAATCGCACGGGTAGTAATAAAAATTAACAAGAAATACAGTATGGAAATTATATAAGTGTACGCTCCAACAACCTCGCACCCGGAGGAGGAAGTCGAAGACCTATACGAGGAGATCCAGAAGATTTTGGATAGTAGCAAATCGCATTACAAAATTGTAATGGGAGACTTCAATGCGAAAGTAGGAACCAAGCAGAGCAGTGACACGAAAGTGGGAAACTTTGGATTTGGCAAAAGAAACAAGAGAGGAGAGAAGTTAGTGGAATTCTCAGAAGCCAACAGACTGTTGATTTATAATACATTTTGCAAGAAACCGCCCCAGAGGAAGTGGACATGGAAAGGCCCAAATGGGACCAAAAACGAAATAGACTACGTTCTATCAAATAACAGGGCAATTGTGCAAGACGTGTCTGTTCTAAACAGTTTCAAAATCTCGAGTGATCATAGGATGGTGAGATGTAAGCTGAAA
>JAGDQP010055515.1:0-13123 GCA_022664845.1 Lepisma saccharinum
TCCCGGGTTCGATCCCCGGTCCAGTCACATACTTTTCACTCTTTAATATCAATTGTATCTGTACCTACAGAGGCTTGATGACAGAAAAAAATCGGAAGTTGCCTCCATTTCATCTTTGGACCATTAAGTTTATTCCTTGAGAAGTACACCATTTTGTAAACTCCCAACTAGAAAAGGAAGATTCGTTGTCAGTGTTTGATAACGATACAATTGAAAATATTTTGAAGCTTTCTTATTCTTTCGGCTGCGAAGTGCTCGAACTAATTCGACCTGAACCCATTTTGAATAACTATCTATCATTATTGATTTTTTTTTCCTCCGAAATCGAAAAAAAAAATGTGCACGCTTTGAAATGGATGATTTGTCTTGCCCCATGACGAATAATGTATGTGAGATCTGTTTTTGCCCCATTTGACAACTAGAACAATTTTTTATAAAACTATCCAACTGCTCGTTCATTTGGGGCCATCAATAATAAGTGCGGAGGGTCTCCCTCATACGTGTTATTCCCAAATGCTGAGCATGTATGGCATTTAAAAGGAATAGTCTCATTGTTGAAGGAACTATCACTTTACTTCCAAGAAATAAACATTTATTATGAATGGTAATCTCATCTCTGTTATGTACGGCGTCTTGACAAGATTTCGGCAAATGAGAAGGCCATCCATTTATTGTTCAATTGATTTTTTTTTTTTTTAATTGTATCTTGTGGTATTTCATCTTGTATGTCTGGAATTTGCGGTGCCCTGGATTTATGTTCAGAACATATAATTGTGAACTAGCTGTGTCTCCTGTGGTTTCGTCCGACGGAAATCGGGATAAACTATCAGCTACTTGCGCTTTTTACTATATATTAATTTATAGTTATATTCTGATAAGGACAATGACCATCTTACTAATCTAGGGTGTGTAGATGAGGGTATATCATTTTCCTCGCCAAAAATGAATGTTACTGGGATCGAATTTGTCAAAACTGTAAAAGGTCTTCCATATAAATATTTATGGAATTTTCGTACCCGTTATATTAAAGCTACCGCTTCTTTCTCAAAATGAGAATAATTTTGCTCACATGGTGTTAATTTGGTTGAAGCACAAGCAACCGTGTTCATTTTACCACTCTCGCTTTTGTTGCATAACTGTACTCCCACGCCATAAGGACTGGCATCCGTTACAAGAAAAACTTCTTGTTGAGGATTAAAACTATGTACCTGGTTACTTTTCACAATCATTTTTTTACCTCCTCAAATTGCTTCTGATGATCAAGTGTCCAGTCCCCCTTAACATCTTTTTTTTAAAAAGATTATGTAGTAAATGATGGTGATTAGTAAGATGTGGATTGTTTCCTTGGTAATACATTGCCATTCCTATGAAAGACCTTAATTGATTTATACGAGTATTTCGAGGTGCTGGATGTTTCAAAATAACTTGCTGATGTTTTCTTAAAGATATCACACCTTTTGCTGAAATTGTATGACCTAAATAGTCCACTTCTGTCGCAAAACATTGGGATTTAGATCCTTGACTTTCACGTTTTACTGTTTAAATTTCTCCAACACTGCACATTTATTTTAAAACATTCTTTAAGTCTTTTCCCACTGATAATTACATCATATAAAACTGTTTGTGCGAAAGGAAAATTCACTAAAGTGTTAACCATAAAACGTTGGATATTAAAGGAGATGCGTATAGACCGAATGACAACCTCTTATTTTTATATAGGTCCCCAGGTGTATTTACCACAAGTAACTGTTGGATTTCCTCATCTAATGCAAGCTGTAAGTAATCTTGATTCAGGTCTAATACAACAAGCGTATTTGTTTCTTGCAGATTCGATAATCTGTAATCCAATGTTAGTAAAGGATAAAACATGTTTTTACCCATTTATTACATGTTACCTTAAAATCTGAACAAAGTCTAACCTCTGTCCCTTGCTTTTTTTTGGTACAACCTCTATTGGTTTACCCATTCCAAATATGCTGCAGGTTCAATTATACCTTGTTCCTGTAACTTGTCTAGACTTTGTATCACTTTCTCTTCCAAACTGTATGGAATTCTATAACATTTTCTGAATATGGGTACTGCTTGTGAATCTAATGAGACATGCATCTTATACTCTTTAATGGGTTGAATGATGCCATTACTGAAAACATCAGCGTATTTCTGTAATACTTTATCTTTATAGCTATTTATATCATCTGTAGCATTTACTATTTGTAAATCTAACTGTATGCTTTAGTAAACATATGTTGCAACTGTGGCCAAACAACCTGCATTCCAGTACGTCCTAATAATGTGTTTCTTAAGTCATCATTGACTATATAAAATAACAACAAATCTACCTCATCCTCAATGTGACACGCTAATTTAACTGAACCTAATGTAGCCAAATACTGACCATTTGCTACTTGGAATCTTATATGGTCTTGTACTAAATCTGATTCATTTTTTTTTTTTGTACATTTATATGAATTTGAGGACACTAAATTTACCCACCACGGGCGTAGCTTAAGCCCAGTGGGGAGTCCGTACCGTGGCGGATAACGGTACGGCCTTCAAATAGGGAGGCTGCGAAATAAGCGGGCTCTAGCTAGAACCGACGAATACGCAGTCTCCGACCAATGAGCAATGGAGATAAACATCTTAAATCGCCCTGCGAGCATGAAAGCAGAGAGGAGGCAGCCCCTCGATCATGCTAGGAAGCTGCAGGCCAATCCTCTACACTTCTGAAACAAAACAAGATTAAAAGAAGAAACAGAGAGTTGCCCGGACGGACCTACACGACTGGAAATTGGCGAGGATTAAGGTACATGAATATCGGAACCTGGAATATAAGGGGGCTGAACGAAAAGGAAATAGAACTTGTAGATGAAATATACAAGACCAAAGTAAGGTACCTAGCCTTAATGGAAACCAAGAAGAAAGAGAATGGAGTAATGGAACTGGACGGACATATTCTCATATATAGCGGAATTCCGAAAGTAGAGAGAGCCAGCACTAATGATCCACCAAGAGAATAAAGACAACTTAATAGGATGGGAATTCATAAACGAAATAATGATGACAACTAATCTCAAAGAGGAAGATTGCGAGCTAACATTAATAATAGCTTACGGCCCAAACAAGGACGACACGGTAGAAAACAAAGATAATTTCTTCGAGATGCTCCAAAAGATCAAAGATAACATAAAACAAGAAGTCATAATATTAAGAGACCTGAATGGTAGAGTGGGTAACAACGTAAACGAATGGAGACAGGTCATAGGACCACACGGAGAAGACACCTTAAATGATAATGGCAACAGAATTTTAGAATTCTGCTTAGCAAACAATATGGTAGTGGCGAATACGAAATACCCACACAAGGACATCCATAAATACACAAGAGAAGAACCAATACGCAACGAAAAATCCATAACAGACTACTTCATAATAGAAAAATAGCAATAAAGAAAACAAGAGACGTCCGAGTTAAGAGAGGCCCAGAGATAGGAAGCGACCATAAACTATTAATTATGGAAAGGGTAATTCAACGAAACACAGATATGCAGAAGAAAAAGAAACAAATACAAGAGGAAGGAAATAGAAAACGAATAAAAATATATAAACTAAAAGACACAAAGACAAGAGAGGAAAATCAACTTTTAAATGCAACAAAGATCGAAGAAAGTAGGCGAATTCAGAGAAAAGAAACACAGACTCTCTATGGATCGAATTCAAAAACATCCTATTACAAGCAGCAGAGGAAACCTACGGAACAATGAAACTAAGCAGCAATAAGAAAAGAACTCCATGGTGGACAGAAGAAGTGAAAAAGGAAGTTAAGAAGAAAGAAATGAAAACAGTACCTAACAAAGAAAGATCTCAAGACTTTCGAAGAGTATAGAAAACAGAAAGACAAAGCTAAAATCACGGAGTTAGAGGCTAAGAAAAAGGCATGGGAAAAATTTGGGGAGAGTATGGAAGAAAACAGTAAAGAAAACCAAAAATTGTTTTATAACGTATTAAAAACGATGAGAAAGGTAAAGGAATGCCCACCAAAGTTTATAAAAGGAAAAGATGGTAAACTCAGAACGAAACCAAAAGAGATAATTCAACGGTGGAAAGAATACTTCGGAGAACTATTGCAAACAGACCCGCAAATGGAAGACAGAGAACAGGAGGAAAACCTAGACGAATCAAACGAAACTAATGGAACAAATGAAACAAACAGCATAGAAATGGAAGAACTAAATCAAGCACTAAGAAGAATAAAACTAGGTAAGGCCAGCGGCCATGACGGAGTAACACCTGAAATGCTTAAATATATGGGAAAAGCTGGAGAAGAACTGTTTTTAAACTTACTGAACGAAATATTGAAACAGATAGCAGTACCGAAAGAATGGAAGATATCAATAACAATACTCATTTTTAAGAAAGGAGACAATAGATAATGCAAAAATAACTGAGGCATATCACTACTCAGCGTACCACGAAAAGTCTACTCAAGAATCCTGGAGAGTAGACTAAGAAAAATAGTACAACAACAACTAGAAGAAGCGCAAGCGGGATTCAGACCAATGAGTAGCGTACAAGACAATATCTTCACCATGAAACAAATCACCAGCAAAACTATAGAATACAATAAAACGGCACAGCTGTGCTTTGTGCATCTACAGAAAGCATTCGATATAGTCCCATGGAAAGAGATGTGGAATGTGGGAATGTGCTAGAAAAGAGAAATGTAAACAAAAGTCTTCTAAAAGCTATACAAAGTGGGTACAAATCTTGTCGAAGCTATATAAGGACCGGCAACCATCAATCGGAAGAATTTGAAATCTGAGCTGGAGTGAAACAAGGATATATTTTATCTCCGTATCTGTTTATAATTCTCATAGATGAAGTACTCAAGGAATGTCACAGCAAAATGAAAACGTTTCACGTAGGAAAATGGAACATGAAAATGGTACAGCTAACAGAATTACTCTATGCAGATGATATCGTACTAATAGCTAAATCAGAGGCAGACTTATAACATAACTTAAATGTACTAAATGCAGAACTGAAGAAGAATATGGTGATAAGCAAGGAGAAAACTAAAACCATGGTTATCAGCAAGAAAAACACGAAACAAAATCAAGCTGGATAATGAAACATTAGAACAAGTGGAAAATTTTAAATATCTAGGAGTTAACGTAAACAACCAAGGAAGAGAAGAAGAAGAAATAAAAGATAGAACCATGAAAACAGGAAAACTCTAATAAATGATAAACAGAGGATTCACTGGGGAAAAAAAAGAAATATCCACAAAGACCAAGTTGACTGTATATAGAGAACAACCTATATACCAACACTCATGTACAGCAGCGAAAACTGGGCTCTAACCGGAAGACATCTACAAGCCATACAAACCATGGAAATGCGCTATTTAAGAAGAATAACGGGGAAAACCAGGAAGGATAGAATACGAAATCAAACCATTAGACAATCATTGAACATTCAACCATTAAAGGAAACAGTGGAACGTGGCCAAATTAGGTGGTTTGGACATCTAAATAGAATGGAAGAAACAAGATTACCAAAACAAGTATGAGAAGAACGCCCCCAAGGACGAAGACGAAAAGGACGACCAAGGAAAACCTGAAACATAAGCGTTAAAGAGATACTGGAAACACGAAGCTTGGAGTGGAACCAAGCCAAGAAATTGACGGCATATAGGAAAGCCTGGAGAGCTCTCTGTAACACCTCGACACCACAGGGTAGTGTGGACTTTGTTGTTGACAAACAACGTGTGCGTGGGTTCTCTCGGAGTTCTCCTGTTTCCTCTCACTTCTTCATTCAATTAATTAATTCCATCATCATCCGTCCAGCCTGAGCTAAAGTTGCCTAAATGACTTAAAAATTAAATTCAAATTCAACGATTCCCGTCAGGTGTAAATGGTTCAGAAATCATAAAATTGCATGATTCTGGCTTACTTTGAATTTTAAATTTTCTTTTATGGTCTTTAGGCATCTAGGACTCAGGCCGGGATAGGGCAGGGAAAAGTATTCTGGAAGGTGTCGGCCATGGCCAAAGTTGAAGGTGCCATCCCGGCATTTGCCTGGCGTGACTTAGAAAAAACCTCAGTCAGGATGGTCGGCCGCTGGGATTGAACCCACGACCTCCCGAATGCTACGCCAACTCTACCACTGAGCTACGGTGGTTCTGATTTACTGACAAAAATATTTTGCAAACTCACAACCACCTAGGAAAACCTCAAAATTCTCGAAATGCTAATACTTGAATAAATCGTATATGCATTCAAAGGTCAAACCGTGCTATACTGACCCTGTGGTCTAGTGGCTAGTGTCTTCGAATTGATATGGACCACTGTCCGTCAGCTTGACTGAAGATATCCAGGATGATACCTTAACTACACACATAGCACAGGATATTCGAGGAATATCTCGTTTTGAACTGGTGTCGAATATCAGAGATTTGGTGTAAAACCGAGCAGTGGTTCTCACCCTGTTTTGTTTCTCGGCCCACCAGTAATCCTGAGCAATCATCGCAAGTTCTCAGATAGAAAATAAGCAGGGATTCCACCAGAATTTGCAGTGTAGGGTTAGTCAAAATTGGGAGGGTGTAAGCGGAATTTTTTCAGTTTCTTTCGATATTTGACCGAAACATTTTTAAAGTTGGGGTGCTCTCAAGGATTTGGGGATGACTATATGATGTTCAACCAGTGATACCGCCAGACCACCCGTGGGGAGTGTTTACCCCCCGAAGTCTACAACAACCCCAACTTAAAAATTTTTGCTGTGAAAAACTGATAGAAACCGTACAAAACATCACCCTCCCAATTTTGATCTAACACCCTCAAACTGAAAACCCTGGCGGAAACCTTGTGTTCAACTACGAAATACCATGCCACATTGAAACGCAAACTTCATGCAGACGAGGTACGAAGGTTCCTTCTTGCGCACTACTATACACGATATACTTTCGTTCTGTCAGGTGCCTGTCTTATCTTAATCGTGTTTGCATGTGCCACCCTCTTTCTTTTATAACACACTTCTGTATAACCTCAACAACTTTTATCGTCTGCATACGGTTTGCGTTTAGATGTAACAAGGATACATCTTTGTCCTTGAACTTCTTTTATAGGATTGGAGATATGTTGATAGTAGAAAAGCATATTTCTGGAGTATAGAATGCTCTTCTAGTATGAGAATGGTTAGTTATGGACTGAAACAGGTATGGTCCGTGGGCTAGATGAACAATTATTTTGTTCTAACCTTTCATCCGAGGGAGATAGCGTTCAAAGAACGAGGGCTTTCTTTACACTGACTCCGATTCTCTTTTGTCCCCACAGAGCATCGAACCTGGCATGTCATGATTACAAAGTGATTAGCGAAACCTGTTGTCAATCGGGAAACTTCTTATATTATTAAGCGTATTTTTGAAGAAAAATACAAAAACTACCATTACTATAGTTTACATGTCACAATGATATCGCAAATAAATTATGTTGATTTCGTGCAAATACGAGGGGCGTTCCATATTGATTTACACTTTATTTTTTTACACTTATAAGAACCTTTATGCCTCGGCAGATACATCCACTTTCTCAACACAGTCTCCATTAAGAACTACACACTTGCGCCACCGATGTGGCAACTTCTCTATGCCCTCTGCGAACCACTTTTTCGGAGTCTGTCGCACCCACGTCCGGACAGCGTCTTGCACTTCCTGGTAGTCGGCGAAATGATGTCCACGCAGCGTTTTCTTCAATGCCCCGAAGAGGTGGTAATCAGAATGGGCCAAGTCAGGAGAACAAGGTGGAACCCCAGCTCATTAATATCAGTCGTGGTTGCCCGACTCGTGTGGGAACGAGCGTTGTCGTGTTGCAGAAGCACACCTTTCGCCCATTTTCCTGGTCGTTTCCTTTGAATTGCACGGCGCAAACTCCGAAGCGTTGTCACGTATGACTCGCTGTTAATGGTGGTCCAGGGTTCCAGCCAGTCAATGAGTATGATTCCATCCTTGTCTCAGAAGACTGTTGCCATGCGTTTGCCTACGGAGGGCTGTGTACGGAACTTCTTTGGCGTGGGGCTGCCTTGATGCTTCCATGCATTGATTGGGCTTTGGTCTCTGGCTCATGGTAGTGCAGCCAAGTCTCGTCGCCAGTAACGAGTTTGGACATGAAGCCTTCTGGATCCTGGCTGTAGCGTTGCAGAAGATCACTGCTCACGTTCTTGCGCTGTTGTCTTTGTGCAGCATTCAGGGATTTGGGAATCCACCTGGCAGACACCTTACCCATCTTAAGGTGTTCGTGCACTATGCGGTACAGAATGCTTCTGGCATGTCCTGTGGCCGCCTCCAGTTCCGTGAACGTGATGCACCTGTTGTCCTGAATAAGCCGCTCCACTCTTGAACTGTTCACTGGTGTTGTCAGTCACTTTCCTTCCAGAACTGGTTCCCTTCGCCGTTGATGTGCGGCCACTTTTCCAGCCGTCCACCCAGTTGTATGCGGTTTTGCGTGACGGCGCGCACTCTCCACACACTGCCACCAATCGCCTGTGAATTTCTGCAGTCTGTACACCCTCTTTCCACAGAAACCACGTTGTCCAGCGCTGTCCTTGCTAATCACCTTCCACGTTGTCCGCTCACGTACTTACAGCTGTTATGAAATGTGCTGCAGGGTACAGGGATTACACGTCTCTGTATTGTTCTTCCACCTGACGGCAGACCTAAGTACTACTTCCTTCCAACTTTCAGGACGAGCTCAATGCTGGACCCTTAAAGAAGAAAAATAATAAAGTGTAAATCAATATGGAACACCCCTCGTATGTAGATGTTATATGTTAATTTTGACAATGTCGGCTCTTGGTTAGTTATAAACGGTTAGCACGGTCATCTTCGGAGCGCGTAGATCTGGATCCACGACTTCTAGAGCTCAACAGAACGCAGTTCGGCAGAACCGAGTTTATGTCTGGTGGTTCCGTGTAAAATAACGTGCACGGAACAGTGCCTATTACATCTCTTTTCATTTGTGAGTGAGTGAATTGCTATTACCGTCCGAAAGGAGCTAGTGAACTCCTATGGTTTGCTTAAGTGGACTGTGTGTGGGCCTCTCGGTTCAATGGACCCCGCCGGAAACTGAACTCGTTACCACGCACACAGAAAGCGAGTGCGCTAAACCTCTCGGCCACTTTAAGGTCCCTTTTCATTCGTGTTCTAAGAATTATTTGAACCTGTTCATGTCAGTAACGTTGTTTGATACACGCGACCACTAGGCAGAGCGAAACTCTCTGCTGTTTTGTTTATATTAACAAGTAGTTCTGTACGATTTTTCACAGCTATAAGAATTGCATTTGCTTATACTGCTTTCAAAGATTCTGTCACTCCCATTATTAAGTAACTAATTCTATGGTTCACAGAACTCGAAAGTTTATCGCCGCAGTAACAAATGTTCCAATTCGATTCTATCATGGACAAGATCAGGCCAAGTTTAATCATGAGCAGCTACCTCTCGAAGATCCCTTCTAATATTGTCCCTCCATGATTTCTCGGTCTTCCTAACGACCTCCTTCCCTCCGAATTATCAATCCCGATAGAATATGATCATCTATCTTTCCCCATCCAAGCTACATGACCAGCCCATCTTAGGCGTAATGATTCCATTCTTATGATATCGAGTAAATCATACAGTATATGGAAATCATTATGCAGGTTCCTCCATTCTCTGGTCATCTGTCCTGATTTAGATCCGTATATCTTTCAAAGAACTTTATTTAACTTCAAACACCAGTAACCTATAGTCATTTGCCACAGCCGCAGTCCAACTTTCGCAACCATCGAGTAAAATAGACGGAGAACAGTTCTGTATATTACAAAGTTCAATTTTCTGAATATTAATCGCGAGGTTAGCAATTTTTGAGCTGAGTATGAGTTGCTCGATAATAATCGACTTTTCATTTCTTCCGTGACCTCGTTCTTGCTTGTTATGTTATTATCATTGATATTATTCACGGTACGATTAAAAGGTCGTGCATTTTTTCTGTAAATTCTTGTTTCTAGTAGCTTCAACAAAAGTCATATTTATCACACTCGACAAGTCACCCGATGAACGTGACTCAAATACTTTTCTCATGTCTAAAAGGGACGCTCAGACGAAGGTGAAATTGTGGGATAAGAATGAGTGGTGGAATGTTAATTAGCGAGAGCAAAGAAAATATGAGAAGAACCCCCTTCACATACTGCGTTTGTTCATCTCATTTCTCACGTGTCCCGGGCTGAACTCGACACAGCCTTGCAAACCATCATCATTGGAGGGGAAAGGATTCGGGAAGGTATCGGCCAGGGCCTATGTTCAAGGTGCCATCCTGGCATTTGCCTGGTGTGACTGAGCAAAAGTCCTCAGTCAGGATGGTCGCCCACGACCTCCCGAATACAATGCCAAACTGCTGAACTGCTGTAATAATTGAATCAGGTTGAGACAAGAAGGTTGTAATACCCGCGATGACTACATACAATTTACATATAAACTGCAGTAGAGCGCATATGTAGTTAACATTGACTGCGCCGAAAAACTCAAATATAGCAGGGGCAGACGGTAAAAGTAATTAAGGACACTTAATAAACTGAGTTGATCGTGATTGTATTTTACCTTGCTATTACTGTAACGCGACGCCCTAACTTAATGATTTTAAAAGTGGATTACACAGACAAATAGGGTTGCCAGGAGCTTAGAGTACCTACGCAACGCATTTAACTTAATTTTTAGCTTTAAACATTTTTTACACCCTAGACGAGCGGCGCAGAAATGCTTTTTAGATTTAAGAATATTTGGGAAAGAGGATTTTAGATTTTTGTGATTACTGTAAAAAAAATAATTTAGATTGAGGGAGGAAATACCGGTAAGGCGACACCTTTAATTTTTTAATTAGATTGTTAGTTTATACTTTGAAGTACTAGTTGGTTTAGATTAGCGACAGATTAAGAAAGAAAGACGCAAATTTTTACTTGGGAAATAATTTTAAATGATGATACTTAAAACGACTTATATGTGACTTATACTATGTTTTTATTTACTTTGAAGTCTACAGGGTGGCAAAAGACCATGTTTTACCTTTACCTTAGTAGGGCCCACACCTGTAGTTTGGAATTGCAATTTTTGAAATAAAGACGAACGAACACAACGAATGACGGTTGTAACTCAGTTTAAACGTAGTGTCATAACGCAAAACGCAAATAATATATATTAACACAAATTACATGCTGGAGTTACTTTATATTTTAACGCAGAAATAACTAGAAATTTAATATATAGTTTTTTTTTTAAGTTATTACTTTTCAGCTGGCGAAAGAATTTTACCACTAGTTTACGGATTTATGAACTGATTTGATTTAATTAAAATAACATTACTTAAAACGATAGGTTTACCGAAACACATAAATAATGAGTATTAATTGCTGTTAACTTTACGTAACAATTTATAGCTAATTTCTAATAGATATTAAGTTAAACATTAAATAACTTACTGCACATTTTAAATATTACTAAACACTGTACGAGGATTATGAACTAATGCCTTATATTGTACTTGGTTAACTGAGAGGTTTTTACACTACGTTTACTGAACATAAACTCAAGATTGTTTTTGAAGAAATATAAAAATTTTATAATTTCAATTTATTGCTTAGAATGTACATATTTCACGCTTTTGGCTATGATAATTTTATTAGAATTTGAACAGAATTACTGTTGCATTGTAAAACAAACAAATTTGAATTGCTGGTATACATGAATTAAGCCGAACTGAAAGTTATGTAGTTACACGTAAATGTTTATAATTTTTGTAATTATTAACAAATTTTGTTGATGTTTTTACAAATTATTTTCGAAATATTGATGTACAATTTGGAAAAGTTTGAGTACAGTATTACTTACACGAAAGAAGTTTTAGTTTAAAATGCATGATAATTAAAGAATTACTTTAAGCTTAATAATTTTGTGACGTCATTACAGACGATTACTACGTTATATAAAAGACGTTTTGAATAAATTTTGAAAATACAAAATATTGTTATAAAATATGATTTTTTATTGGAGAATAGTGGCTGGAGTTGAAACCAAAAATTATTGAACCATGTTGAATAAATTATAATTTACTATTAGCATTAAAGCGGTACGCAAAAATAATCGAGCAGACATGTTACTAATTTGATTAAGTAAGAAAAATATGCGGTAGCTGTTAAACATGGCTAACTGGGAATTTTGAATAGATATGGAAAAACGGGAGACGAGAAATTGGCATTTGATTATTGAAAACTAACGGACCGATATTTATAATGCAAGAATTTGGTTAATAGCGGCCCCATACTAAAATTTAGAACATATTAAACATACTGATAAATAATTTTAAAACAAAATAAATAATTTAACACGGTGAAAATTTTGAAATGATGACGAAAAAGTCCTGATAGCACTTGTATCGGTTTTTATTTTTTTTAATATGATTTAAGGTAATTTTCCGGAACGGACGAAATTAATTGAAATATTATTAAAAATTACGCTAAATTTAGTGTTTACATCTACCTTTCGTAGACAGGGCTTAGGAAGTACAGTTGATGGAAAGCCCATGCATTTGGTCGCTTTGGTTTAAAAATTGGAACTAAACTAACATGGCGTGGGAGAGCATTTCTCCCAGCAAACGGAGAAGAAGGCTGATTCACACCAATCAGCAAAAAACAAGTCACGAAGCATTGACTAGGGCTAATTAAAAACAAGCGTTAGATTTAAGTTATTGCTGCGTGACTAACGAAAACCTGGATGGATAACGATAAAAATTTAAAGAAAAATTCAAGCGGAAAACGCTCAAAGAGTTTAAAACCAACCAAAGAGAATGAGCTAAAGAGAACACACTGAAAGAAAACAAAACGGAGACTAAGAAAATAAAAGGGGAGAAAAAAAATAAAAATGGAACAGCAACTAGGCTGTTACAACATACACACACACAAATAATTTATACATACTACGTCATATATACTAAACTTATGTTTCTTTTAGTCTATTGAAGGAAATGTAATCATCCTGTATTCTGAAGACTGATAGGATAATTAGAATCAATTACTTTGGAGGAACTTTTAACCAGATATTAA
>JAGDQP010055516.1:0-13122 GCA_022664845.1 Lepisma saccharinum
GCTTTTAAACGTGTAACACAGAAAAATACTGATATGTTTTATTCTCCAAAAGAGTTTATATAAAATCATCCGATGCATGTCATTAATACAAGTAAAAGCAAACAAGTTGTTATTAACGAACGAACAAATATTAAAATTATCATGGATTTTGAAGAAATAGTCCCCGAAAAATCTTATTGTACAGTAATACTTATAGCTCAAACTTCATACATTTATGATGTGAAAAACGAAAGAGTGATAGAACAATTTTAGTGAACATGTTTTCTGCAAGTTAGAGTTTTCAGGAGAGAAACAAAAAGTTTTGTTACATTGCATGTCAAACTACAATTCACTCTTTTATGGATATCACAGATACTAAAAGGAGAGAGAGATCAAAAATATGCAACTGAGAGTTTTCAATACGCTCACACATAATATGATTTTTACATGAAATTCAAATTGATATGAACTTCCGGTGTTGCACACGCAACGAAGGGAAATGAAAAGCAAACTTATACAGAATATGAATTCACAGGAATTTCAGAAGGGAAAAACTAATAACACAATTTGATGTTATTTTTAAAACTTCACCGTTTTTTTACAGCAATAAAGAAGTTCATATTGGCAGCAACAAATGTACACGAGCATGCTTCATGTTAAATTATACCATTACGGTATTCGACTGATGCAAAGCGGCTGTTGAAGTACTTCTGATTGCATCCGTATTGGAAACTAAGAATTCATTACTTAGTTATAACACTATTCAATAAGTTAGCAATCATATCAATAGACAACAATAATAGCAGCAATTAACACACAATAAGTTAGGAATCATATCAATAGACAACAATAATAGCAGTAATTAACACACACTAAGTTAGCAATAATGTTAATGAATGATGGTAATAGCAGCAATTAGCTGTGATATTAACAGATGGCGGAAGAGAGGTGCTGGTAGTTCACAAGAAAAATCAATAGATGGCGGTAGAGTAGCAGAGAAAAAAAATCCGGAGGATCGGAGCCGTGAGCCAATCTCCTATCTTGCCAATGTTAAAATGTTATGTAGAACCCTTATTTTTCCTTTACTTGCGTGTTCACTTCACATCGTTGTATTCAAATGTATATCATCGATTGATCTCCAATGTAATGTACCGAGATAGAAATTGAATATGATTTCATCTTTAGTTCTCTTTATTCTAATAGGGAATTTTCACACAAATTAAAAGGTGGTAAGCCTCGTAAAAGAGCATGCTCACTGGACGCATAAAGACTTGTAAAGATAAATGTGCATGTTCTCATAATGGAATAAATGTAACAGTGTAGCCAGACAAAAACGTGGTAAGTTACTAAAGTATTCAGAATATTACAAAAAGGAACAGTAATGAAGAGAAATATAGATGTAGAGAACCACAAAAGGATTCCTGAGAGATATAGAGAAAATAACGAGCAATACTGCCGACCGGGTAGCCGTGCGGTCTGAGGCATTAGACTAACGACTAGAAAGGTCCCGGGTTCGAATCCCGGCATTGGCATGGGTGTCTTTTAATTCAAACGTGACGGATAATCGTAACGGACCGAAGTCAACACTTAATAGACTGGTCCATATGAAATAAAATTTACCAAAATTTACAACGAGGAATATTGCCGCTGGCTGAGAATCGCCAGGTCACAACTGAGGCGCTGCATGTGGAAGCATACGAGCAATAAAAGGTAGGTATCTAAACAAGTGGACCGATACCGGTTCACAAGAACACACTGCGGTTGAAATAAGCTCTAACTCCTATCGACTACTAGGAATTGCTGCAGAACGAATTTCAGTCAGCAATCATGGTTTGGCGAAACCGAGAAAGCCAAAGAAATATACAACAAAAATGAACAAAGGCTCCATACACATGTACTACGAAGCTGCGAGGCTAAAGGAAAATGAAATAATGTATACTGACGGAGACAAACACTGCAGGCCAAAATATACTAAGCAGTAACAAGAGAACAGATGATTGGATACCTAATACTTATTCTTTAAGGGTAAACAATGCTGTACAAGTAAACATACCCCCAATGCCTCAAAAGAAATGTTATAAAGTGAATATTTAGCTATCAAAAGAAGAAAAATGAAAGAAAACTAAAATATCATAAGACAAAATATCGCAAAACAATAGAAAGATAATAGAAACTTAAGCGAATATTTTGCAGGAAACGTACACATTCATAAAGGAGTAAGACAACGAAACACTGTGTACAGAAAAGCATTAAATATGAAATGGCGCTGTGGGTGGAGACTAACGTAGGTTTTAGACCGTTCCTAACTTTGTAAGACCGAACTTTGTAAGACGTTCTAAATAAATTGTTCATGGCTGCACCTGAGGACACCCATTAACAACGCCTGATTTAGAAACGCTGCAAAAACAAGTCCGTTCGATGTGTTTTTGAGATTGAGACTAAGTGGTAGTCGTAGGGGACTATTTGTTGAATGCGGCGGATGAACTAGTACTTCGAAACTCAGATCCGCTAATCTATGCAGTGTTGTGCCTGCCCTCTGAGGTGCCGTATTCTCCTAGAGAAAGATGATTCTCCGGACAACTTTCCGTGATGTTAAGACATTAGCCAATAATTACGTCAATGTGTAGTAATCATGTGTATTAATGTGTAGTAACCACTGTGTAGTAATATGTAGTAATCACTAAGGTAATCACTAAGGTAAGGTGTAGTAATCACTGGTAACACTGATGTCATGTTCGAAGTAGTCAACTAGTACCATATCATCAATATCCTACTAGAAAGTCTCAAGAAGCTTCGAAATAACTTCTGGCTTCTCTGTCGGCGTGGAGAAGCATCGTTACTCCATTCGTTTGCCTCTTCTTTGGTCTCGGAATAATATATGTAAATTTAGGTTTCATCGACACTTGCAAATTATGGGACGAAACTATCACAACCTGCGAGAAAAAACACTGAATAATCGATTTTGTACGATGAACGGAGCTCGTGTATTGTTTTCATTAAAACTTTTAAAGATCAAAATTGCTGAAGTATTCTACATGCTCAGATGATCGTGAATAAATAAACCAACGTTTTCACCGGAGACGTATATATCTCCGCTTTATGCTTAGCAAAACAGGAATTCGCGTACCTTGTAAAATCATATCATTTTACAGCTTTTACAATTTCAGCCACATTACGAGTGAAAGTCTTCGGAACTTATTTCACCGTCTGTGCTGAAATGTTCTGTACTAAACATAGCTGGCCAGCTCTTTACTGTGGAACACAATGAGCTATAGTTTCCCTATGGTTGTGACATCTTAACGGGGACCTCTTTTAGAAGAACAAATATTTTATCTCAACACGGCATTTCTTTCCAATTAAACTCTCCTCAATTGTTACTACGGTTACTTCACATAAGCAGATCACAAGAAAAAGTAAATCAGCAAAATCATGTTTGGGCAGGATGAACTATAATGGACAATGTTTTATGAAATATACTATTTGTCGCCATTATTACACACTTCCATGAAAAGGTTACAGATTTATGACCACCGTTTCCTATATTTGAAGTTTGGAATATCAGAACGGAAAAACGCTTGCGGAAAAACGTAAAAACTAAGATATATCACAATGAAAAGTAAGAAAATCAATTTTAATCATGAAGCAGTGATTCACAACCTTGTATAATGAATCAATTCTATAACATACGTTACACCTATAAACATACTAAAGATAATGAAGTGACAAATAGTAATTTATGATACAAAGCATTCGAACAAAGTATAGGCAAAAAGGTAAAAGTCTCAATCAGAAAGTTAATAAATAAAGGTACTGATGATATAAGAAAGACGTTGTATAAATAGAGAATTAGAATCCATTATTGAAAATAGTATACTCTATTCATTCATCTTCTAGGGTTATTGAAAATAGTATTCATCTTCTAGGATCGTACTCCAACTTTCGCAACCGTAAATTATTACCTGCAGAATAACCGTTCTGTATATTTTCAATTTCAATTTTCTTGATATTAATTGCGATGTTAGAAGTTTTTGGATTGAATAGAAACATGAGTTCCCCGATATTAAGCGACTTGTTATATCTTCCGTGACCTCATTTTTTCATGTTACGTATGCTCCCAAGTACTTAAATTTGTATACTTTCTCTATGACCTCTTCCCCAATTCTTATGCTTTTATCTCCTTCAATCCCTGTGTTTCGGCTTGTTATCATGCATTTTGCTTTATCTATGTTTACCTGTAGATCTATATCATCGCACGCTACTACTAAAACATCGGTGTTGCTTTGTAGTGCATCCATATCGTCCCGTATTAAATCTACATCATCCGTGTATACAAACAGTTGAATCAAACCATTCAATGATAAACCCCATTTGTCCCCTTTAATTTTTATAATCGCATATTATAACGCAAAGTTAAACAGTAGTGGGGAAAAGGTATTGCCTCGTTTCAATCCGTTGCGAATCTTGAAACTATCTGACATATTATTACCTATCTGTACTCTGCTTATGGGGTCGTTCAGACACATCTTCACTAGTTGAACCATTTTTTTTCGGAATTCCAAATCGTATCAGGATAATGTATAACTTTTCTCTTTTGATAGAATCATATGCTTTCTTAAAATCAATGAATAGCTGATGAACCGTCCGATTGTATTCCCATTTCTTCTCCAAAATTTGTCTCAAGGCGAAAATCTGGCCCAACGTGGATCCATATCTTCTAAATCCAGGTTAGTGATCTCCAATTATTTCATCTGCGTATACACTTAGGAGAGTTAACAGAATATTACTTAATACCTTGTTACAGGTTGCAAGTAACGAGATTCCGCTGTAATTATTACATTCCGATTTCTCGCCTTTTTTTAAATCGGAACTATTATTAAGGTTTTTATTCGTTTGGAAGTTCCTCCTTTCTCCATATAGCACTTATCAATTGATGTAGTTCCTTGATTAGTGCCGTTTCTCCGGCTTAAATATATTCGGATGAAATATTGTCTATTCCTGGTGATTTGAAATTTTTAGTCTTTTACCGATATTTCGATCCCGATGTCGCTAGGTTCGGGAATGCACGGTTCTGCGGTATGGTTTCAAATCCCTCTGTTTGTTCCCCGTTGTGTACACTAAGAAGATTGTCGAAATAACGTTTCCACACATAGACAATTTTAGGCGGATCAGCCTGAATACCTCCACGTTCATTTCTAATCATTCCTAACTTCGGCTGATAACCTTTTCTTAACGAGTTATCCCTTTGTATAGACCTCGTCTTCCCGATTTCGTCTATCTCCTCAATCTTCTGCTTCACATATTCTCGCTTTTTGATTCTGAACCCGAGTGTGACCTATCGTTTCGCGTTACGGTAGTGGTTAGTATTTGCTTCGATTTAAATAATTAGCCATCGTTGCCTTGCTTGTTATCGTTCCTCATGAAGCTTAAGGCATTATTCATCAAACAAAGGATTAATTTTCTGTTGTTTAATACTCACCCAGACGTTCCTTCGCTGCGCTCTTAATTGTTCCATGAATTGCCTCCCACATCTTACTTACATCATTTTCATCATTGATATTATCATTATTATTACTCGAATCGGCTAGGATTTCGAACCTATTTGAGAGCTCGAGTTGGTAATCTGCTTTTATGCTCGGATTATTTAATCGCTTAACTTCGAATTTCAGTTGTTTTGACCCTTTACTTTCTCTGTTCGCGATACATAACTTTTCCTTTACTTGTGATCACTAACTGATAGTCTGTGTTACTTCCTGCTCTTCTGTACGACCTAACATCCATATGTTGGTGTGTCTTCGTCTGTCTACTAATATGTGATCGATCTGGTTGAGAGTTTTGAGGTTTGGAGATACCCATGTGTAATTGTTTCTATCTTTGTGTTCACAGTACGTGCTCTTTACCAGTTGGTTTTCCGAAATCGCGAAAGTTATCAGTCTTTCTCCATTCTTGTTTGTCTTTTCGTGAAGGCTGTATTTGCCTATAGTAGGTCTATATTTTCTTCCCTCCCTACCTTTGCTTTGAAGTCACCCAACACAATTTTCGAATTATACTTCGGCATTCGGTCAAACTGACTTTCTAGCTCATTGTAGAATATATCTCTGTCGTTATCAGTAGCCACCTCGGTCGGAGCATAAACGTTTAGTATATCCGTGAAGCCCCATCGCGTACGTATCGTAACGTACAGTAGTCTTTCATTTACGAACTCTATACTCTGAACCGCCTGATGGATACTTTTCTTAATTGGGAATCCTGTTCCGAAATCGTGAGACTGTGTTCCCCTGTAGTAGAAAGTGTACTTGCCCTGCGGGATGATATCTTGACCCTCCCACCGAACTTCTTGTATCACTAATATGTCTAGCTCGTACTTCTCGGTCTCGCGTACCGCCACCTGAAGAGCGCCCGTTTGTTATACTGTTAGTACGTTCCATGTTCCTATTCTAAGATCTTTCTTAATCCTGTTCTTGGAGCAACTTGAAGCAGCCCCGGCCCAAAGATCCGCATGAGGGACTAGTTTACTTCCGGAATATTCCCCCCGGGAAAATCCAGAAACATCTGTTACTATTTCTTGACATTTTAGCTGTGTAGAGTTGTCAGCTCTAAGACCTCGCAGTAAAGGTAGACATTAAAGATGTCGTCCTCTGTCCATCTCTGAGCCTTACCGATGTCATTCATCTTCAGCCCCAGAGTGGTAATGGTGATGTTGCTTCCCCTCACCATGTTCTTTTTGTTCGAGGTTATTTTCCCCTAGCCTTTGTAGATCCCTCTACTAACTGCAAGACAGTACTGGCTTTGGTCCGCCCCGGAATATTTCCGGTACCCATCGTATCTGGTCGCCACTTTCTTATCAAACACGTGGGGAGGCGCATGGTGGGACACAAGTAACTCCAATAAATAGCAGTCAAAATTTGGGATATAATATGTCAATTCCATTCATTTATACAAACGATTTTGAGTTTCAATATTTGTTACCTAGTTATACGAATAATCAGTTATACGAATGATCAGCGGGTCCTTCATGGATCAAATAAGATTGTGGAAGTCATTCAGTTGTTGAATTTCAATATTCACAGACATAGTGATAGTCATTCGGTTATATACCCTATTTCAGTAATCTATTTTAAAATTAAAGTCATTTGGACCAAAGACTAGTTCGAAATCCAGATTCAGTGGGAAGTCATTTGGTCATTCCGTATATAATTACATGGTGTCAAGTTGTATCACTGGTTATACAAGGTATCCAGCGGAATTTTTGGTAAATGTGTAATAATTAACAGTACTCGTATAGTATGAATATAGTGATCATTACAACATATTTTTTCTGGATATCTCCAAAGTATGAATGGGAGTAGGAATGTAAGGTAATGAAAAGAAAACTTTCATGTTCATTAACGTTTCCATTGTATCAACTCTTTATATATTAATCAATTCTAGTAATAATACTCCGTACAGTAATTTTTCGTACATTTATTGTATCAATTATTTTACTAAGATATTTACTATTGTTTATAGGCATAGGTGGTTGAATAATCGTCGTATTAACTTGTGTGATAGCGTATTAACCTACATAGGTAAATTTGTAATACATTTTATTCTTATTCCTTAAATTCCCCTTTTGTATCTGTTTGGAACTGATTTTGCATTTTGCAGTACACTTTGAGTAAGGTTCTTAACTACAGTTTTTGAACAAGCATCTCCGCTAATTGTTCTTTCCCTTAATTGCTTTTCTCTGCACACGTGGGAAAAAGTGTGCAAAAATGTACCTTCACAAATGTTACATACCATAATAATACAACAACCATCTTTACTGTATGTTGTTAAATTCTCTTAGTTCTTCAAGATATAATGCTAACTCCAGATGTTATTACATTTTTGCAAATAACTTTGTGTATGATAATGGTTAATCTAACAGAAAATTATCCGCTCTCTCCGGGAATCAAACACTGATCTCCCAATTGTCGGATGTAAATGCTATTCATTACACCCCGATCACACTACGAATCATCTCTGTATATGAAATGTTTCCCTCGCATCTTTTTCAGTTTGATTTTTATCGGTACCCAAGGTGTCACACGCTGGACGATGTCACCGACGATAGTGAGCAACATAGAAAAATAATGTGTTTATCTGCTTTACTGGTCGTTAAATGACTCGATCTCCTATTGATGCTATTTTCAAATTAAGTTCATAAATCGAATTATCTTGGCATCATGGTTAAACGTTTTTATGACAGATTTTATGAAATCAACTACATTTTCCTCACATACGCAACTAGGCTTTATAATCTGACATTATTTTACAATTGCAAAATGGTACCCCCATGTAATAGTTAATACCTATATTTGATATAGAACTACTTAAAGAGGACCCATGCGTTGAACTTGAGAAATACAGTTCAAGTCGCATTATGTGAACAAAATTCTGAACTTATTTCGGTTTCGATTTCTCTCGATCATTCCTTACATATTTTTGTGGATATGATTTTCGTCTGTTATTCGCTCATTTGCTATCTTCATCGTGGTCGGTTCACATCTTCCGTATTGTAGTCTAATTCTTTCTTAGATGTTTTTCATTCACACATTTTTCTCTTCATACTGTAATACTGCCGCTAAAGATTGATGGGTTTCTTCCGTACTTATGTTTGTACAAGCTAGATGTCTCTACATGCCAAAATAGCCAGTTGATTGTATTCTTGATACATTTCTCTTGTGTCTTTTCTTAACTTAATGTTTAGGTTAACAGTTGTTTGTATGAGTGTTTTCCTGATAGATTCTTATTTTATTCTTCCTTTGGATCTGTGATTGGATGAAAGTTTTTTAGAACATACTCAATGAATGAAAGTCCTTAATTTCTGTAAATCTATCGGTGAGACCAAGTAAGCGCATAGAACTGTTAGTTATAGAAGTCACGCGATCAGCAAACATAAGTTTTTCGTCAAATACCACTGCAAGGTCCTTTTGAGAAGGAACTTTAGCAATAGGATTATCTTCAATGATACAGGCAATTGGGATTTGATTCCTCTTTAAAAAACAATAATAAGAAAATAAGATTTTAAGGGATTTAGTTTCAATCTCCACGCATTACACCAATCCAAGAAGTCAGAGATGGAACTTTGGAGATCAGCAACATCCTGTAATGATCTGATTTCTTGAAATAATTTATAGTCGTCAGTAAAAAGAAGAATTTTGGTTTTGAATGACGAGAGATAACATGGGAGATCACCCATATATAGAAGAAAAAGTAGAGGACCCAAAACACTAGAGAGATCGGGAACAAAATTAGATGATCCACACAGAACAACTCGTTGTTCACGTCCAGTGGGATAGTCTCGAAATAATATAAGGAAGTTACCATGGATGGATAATGAACCGGTAAGTTAATTTATAAAGAAGATTACGATTTAACAATCCTAGTATCCAACCCAACATCACACAAAATAACATTGTCAACGAATACGCCAGTATGTTACATCGAAAAGGACATCGAAGAGGTATCTCTATATAACCAAGAAGAAAGGGAAAAGCAAATCGACGATATTTATAAATATAGGACAAAGGAAGAGATACAGGAAAGACTTAAAGAAACAACCACTAAATTTGATTTGAGTTCATTTGATATCAATACAGAATTATCAGACAACCAAAAAGCTCGGGTCGGAAATTTACTTTACCGATATAGGCACGTATTTTCTTATGCGCCCACATACATTAGATTTTTTAGAGGCTATACTCATAAAATAAGAATAGACAAGTCAACAGCCTTTCACGATAGAAGTCCACCCATACCAATAGCGGTGAGACCACATGTCGATAGTCAAATAAATCAACTTCTTCAAGCAAATATTATAAGGGAAATTATCTGATAGTAAAGAAAGCGAATACACAAGATTTTCAAATAGTACTAGCAAATATAGCATACCAATCCAATCAACTGAGGATGTTCTGCACAACCTTAAAAGTAAATCACTTATATCAACAATAAACATCTCTCAATCCTATTTCCAAATTTTGCTACATCCAAAAAGCCAACGGTACATGACGTTTGAGTTAATTCACCAGAGAAAGAGCTCTACTTTCCAAAGATGTATATTTGAGCTACTTGAATGTATATTTGAGCTACTTGAATGAATGTCTCCATAGCTACAAGAATGTTACTTGAAAACCTACCAAGTCGCATTAAGAGCTTCGTTGATGATTTGGTCCTCGGATCTAAAGACTTCAAACAACAGCTAGCAGACCTGGAACTTTTACTTTAACGCTTACGCAAGCAAGACTTTATAGCTTCGCCAAACAAGACACACATCATGTATACACATGACATACTCGGATTTTTAGTAAATCTAGACGAAATATCCATTTCTCCAAAAATTGCAAACAAAATAAGAGGATTCAAAAAACCAACAGCAAAAAGACAATTAAAAGTTTAATTGGCTTCTGCAGTTTTCTAAAGTCGCATATAAGCCTGTTCACGTTAAAAGTAGACCCTTTCCAACAGCTATTGACAAAAGGTGCAAAATTCAGATGGACTCCTGAACTCAATGAATTATTTGAAAAGCTCAAACAGGATATTATCAAGGCACCATCTCTTTCTCATTTTGACGAAAATCGAGAGATATGCGTCGACAGAGACGGTAGCAGCATGCAAGTCGGTGGTATACTATCGTTTTACAACCCTAAAACAGGACAAAAAAGGCGGTGTCATATTGTTCTAGAAGACTAACTAAGAGCGAAAGATACGCCTTAACATGGTCTAAAGAACTGTACTCAATTCTTTATGCACTGCGGAAATTCCGGTACTTTCTATTGAACAAACTGTTCAAACATTTCACTGATGCAAAATGTCTCGCCACAATTCACTCAAAGCCCGATAAAGTAGATAAATTTACTAGATACAGAATATTTTTGGTGGATTACAATTTCTATATCCAACATTGGACAGGCGCAACGTTTCCAGCCGATGTCATCAGCCGATTGGAATCTCCCGATGACATGAAGAAGAGGAACTGGAGGGAAAACAAGGAAAATATGACCTCACGACGGCAAACACGCATAAAATGAGAGATGATATAGAGGAATCAGAAGACATTTACGCTATTCAGTAAAACTCTTTAGAGGAAAAAGTACTCCAAACAAAGGAATTATCGCCAGCGAAAAAATAAAAGAACATAAAAGAAAAGACGCTGCATATTCGGATATCATCGCGGCTCTAGAAGTCCACCCAACGACAAACAACTCAACATTGCGATCTGTAAAATACTATGGCCTAAAAGACGGTATATTATACCGCGCACAGAAACACCCAGAAATTGGCATTCTGTATTTATTATGTATTCCTAAAACGTTAGCGGACGATTGGTTTCAGCACATACATAACCACCCCACGGCAGTCCATGCAGGATTTACCAAAACAAGCAGGACCGCTTTAAAGAAATACTACCTACCAGCAATGAAAACGTATCTTGCGTATCGCATAAAGCATTGTCAGGAATGTCAGAAGATGAGAATATTATCTAGGAAACGGCAGTCAGAACTGCTACACCACCCTATAGGCAAGAGAGCTGAGCATTTCTTTTTTGACACTCTGGGACCATTCCAAACGCAAGACGGAAAGAACAGGCACGTGTATGTATGCGTGGAAGCAGCCACTCGGTACGTTATAACATGAATTGTAGATACGGATCTACGCGGATAGATCGGTATCTACAATTCACAGGATCCGTATCTACAAGGTATCCGTACACGATAAAATGCGGATACCTTGGCAGAATTCCTAGAAGAAGACTTCATACTAAGGTTTGAAGCGTTTCGTTACCTATCACTCGAAACACCCGATACACAAGGCTAAGAAGATGCAAGCACTAGCACGCAAGTATGATTTTGAATTTCGATTTGCACCAGCCCATAACTACAATTCGATTGGCCTTGTAGAAATCTTCAACAAATTGCTTCAGCAAAACCTGAAAATTTACGTACAACGGAACCCGAATGAACGGTCAAAGCTAATACCATGTATAGCCTTTGCTATCAATACTATGGTCCAAAGTAACGCCAAGTTCTCGGCCCACTTTCTTCTGTGCGGAAATGACGCCAGGACACCTTCCGATTGACAATTAGAGACAATACCGTCTACGGAGGTGGACGGAGAGACACTCTCATGAAAAAGAAAAAAAGAAATCTAATTTAGACAAAGTTTACCAGCAACGGAATAAATATTTTGATGCAAGACACTCCCAACAAGAATACAAGACAGGAGATGCTGTATTAATCCTCTATCCATATCGTAAACCAGGAATACTGGAAGTTTGGAGACAAATTTATGACGGCCCTGGAATCATCATAGAACAGATTAACCCCAACTTGTACAAAGTTCAAATACCAGACGAATTCCGAGAGAAGATACAGGACATTTGCGTGGATAGGTTAAAACCATACTTTGAGGACAACACAGAAGAATCCGAACACTTAGATGAGGAAAACGAAGGAGGAAACAATAGCAATGTCCACACCAAAGCTCAAGATGACAAGCAGAAAAAGGGGGATTTTTTCGTAACAATTGACAAACATACTCAAGCGCACCTCATATAGCAAATGGAGGCGAAGAATGAAAATATTTTACATATAGCACTTAAATATAACTCACTTAATATAAGATTTTACTTGCATTGTAGACTAACAGGCAAACTTTATGAAACAGAATGGACTAAAGTTAGCATTTTTTCGTAGGATACCAATAATCATGGTTCTACCTGCAAGGATAGTGAAGTCGACCGTCACACTACTGGCCTTATTTAACATATACAACATGGCAGAAACCAAGGAATTGGTATTCAAGAAACTGGACATCCCCATCGCCAAGTTCAAGGCGATGATCTAATACGACGACGTAGAATTTTTACTGTACAGGTTACATCTCGTCTTCACAGCTGTTCATCTACAGAATGCATCTTGCAACTGCTATGAGAACTTAATCCAAATATTACATCAAAAGCAACGTCAATTCGTTGACAAAATTCGCAATATAATCCCATGCGATTTTTAAATAAGCTGTCCGAAACGTTCCAAGCGCATGATTTTTAGCCTCCTGATGGGTCTTACCAGCTTCATGACCAGTGGCTAGTCACTATACGAAGTGCATAAACTTAAGACAACA
>JAGDQP010055517.1:0-13122 GCA_022664845.1 Lepisma saccharinum
CTGCATCTTATAAGGTACTTAATGTGCAGTCCTGTTATTTGCCCTACCGCCTATTACATTAGGCTACGAAAGGAAAATAAATTAAGGCCATTACATCTTTCGCCTCCAAGATCGTGGGTTCGAATCTCGCCTCTGGACAGATATTTCTTTGCGTGTTATTTTATTTTCGATTTAAGAGAGAACAAGTTCCACGAAGTTTAAAGAGGTATAACAAAATGAACAAGTAAATTCCCCTTAGGGCGAGCCAATTTTTTTCTTTTTAAGCCTTTTTCGTTTGATATCTAATTCACGTATGATACTTCTATATTTAACGCCAATTTAACAGATAAATCAAGAAGCATTTTTCTATACATAGTAAGGAAAGGTAATCTGAAAACCGAGTGTTTTTTACAAGGACCTGACAAAATAAAATAGTGTGTGTCCCAAATATTAATGAATAAAACAATTTAGTTATTAAAGTTTATATTCGAACACTAGCTGTAATTGCTCCTACTCTCTTGCCAAGATAAAAATTAATGAAAATTGAAGGTTTAAATTACTATCTAATCCTATGTCAAATTAGGCTAGTTTACCTACCAGCAACTGCTGGGGGTTCTCACTTGGTTTACCATCATTGGTATTAAATACTGCTAGTAGTGATAATACAGAGTGATCCATATAAAGCTTTATAATTTCAATTACTTAATACTTCCTTCTTAAAGTGACTGTAAATTTGAAATTGCATTGTATTGTCGAATTGCCTCCAGCAGAAACGGTATACGGCCCCTGGCTGAAATTAAAGTACGACTGTCGTCGAGTATTGCCTAATGTTAAAAAATTGAACAATTAAAACCTACATTTTTTAAACAATCGGAGTTCCGTTACGTTTCATACCTGGTGGTTTGAAGTAAGTTGAGTTCACTTTCTGGACAAGACATTTTCGAGACGAGACAGCCTCAATCTCGTCTCGTGAGCAACACTACTTATGTCGGCGAACATCAGGGGCCATTCGAAATGTAGAGCCCGAGGTTGGGGTATTGCTAGCTCCCTTCCTACGCCGTCATGCACCAAAAAAACAAAGTTTTTAAAAAAATGATATCAACATACGCTAGTTTGAAAAACAACAATCACTGGTTTTACTTCCAAACCGGCATTTTCTCATGTTAAATTAAATGAGAACATTGATATCTCCTTTCTAAGAAAATTGTTTTTCGGTGCTAAGGAAGCGTTTCGCCTTTAAACATCTTTAAAATCCTCTAGGTCGTCTGTACTTGACAAAATAAATTCCATATTCCTAATGAAACTAATCCAACCATTGCACCTCTCACCATTCTTTTCAATATGTGCTTTTAGGAGGGTTATTTCTCGAACTCCTGGAAACAAGCAAACATTACTCCGGTTTACAAAAAAATGTGAAAAGTCATGTATTAATTCAAATTGATCCATTTTTCTTCTTTCTGTCCTCGGTTTAATTTGTGAGGAAAAAATATCACAGACAGCATTCAAAAACATGTCCTCCCATTTCTTTCTCCTTCCCAGCATGGCTTTGTACCGAATAGCTACTGTGAAACCAATTTAGATGTCCTACTGTCTCAAGCCACGGATGTCCTAGCAACAGACAAGAACTTGACGTCATATGTATCTAGACTTCTCCAAATCATTTGAAACCGTTAATCACAAACTTCTTATGCACATGCTTGCTTCCAGATTTAGTTTACACGGACCCCTTCTTCAACTTCTCAAATCATATTTGACTGGCAGGAAACAACGTGTTGTCTTCCCTGGTAGCACATTCAAATGGCTCCCAATGCCTTCAGGTATCCCTTAAGGAAGCTCTTAGGGCTGTTTATTTTCCCTCTACATTGATGACTTATATGAAAAGATAGATACTTTCTGCAATGTATTTCTCTTAACCGATGACAGCAAAATTTTTAATACCATTAAATGTACAGAAGACACTTTCTACCTTCAAGCCGCTATAGATTCTGTTGAAATATGGTACAATATTAGTTACTGAAAATCAATTCTAACAAAACTGCTGCAATACGTTTCTCACTCAAAGCCCATAACACCAAATGTACGTACACGTTCTCCTCATAGGTAATACCATTACAATGTCCTTGGTATCATATATGTATATATGATCACTTCCAGCTCTGGCGAGAAGGATAAGTTAATAGGTTACTATCTAAACCCTTACATTCGTTCATACGTGGTTTTGATTACTTCTAAATCACACACGAACTGGTTACTGCATCGGTAAGGTAATGTCCAGTAGTCTGGCAAGTCAAGGGTCTATTGTGGTCTATTGTCCTCAAGTGTCTAAGCCGTTAATTGACCTTAACTCCACTTTCTATGAAATTTGAAATTTCGACAAAACATGGTGTTTCTGACCTTTGTTTAACTAATGGAAACAAATCTAAGGTTGGCGTGTTGATCTTGTGGGTTCTATGACGTAATCTAACTATGCCTTAACTCCAAAAGGGTTGTGAATTGGAAGCTAGAGAACCTTACCTGCTGATTTATTAGTAACAATACACTAATTCCATGTTCCTTTACAGATAAACTTTTCCGTTTCATTGTATTTTAAAGCAATAAAACAGTGAGGCATTACACTTCAAGTCCATGTATTTAAGGTAATTTTGCTTCAAATGTAAGACGAGGGATATTTGCTTCGCGTGAAGCAACAATAATATACCCAGACAAAACACATTGACTTCATATATTTGCACAATTGGGCTCTATCTGGATGTTTTAAAAAAATCGTAATGCTGGTCAAATGTTTGGCTGTCGCCATCTTGTTTGCTTTCATTGAAATGGAACATTCTCATTGAAGGGACATCCTGATTTCTAATTGACAAATAGAAAGTGATAAAACCATGGGATAAGTCGTTCAAATTACTTAGTTTGCTTTGGAGGTTCAGCAACATATATTTAATCCCCTACTCTGTTTGAATCTATAATGTAGTAGTTTAATTAAAATGCTGTTCAATAAATATCGTTTGCATCTATTGCTTTGTCAGTCTGACAATTTAGCCAAGTCAAGTTACAGTTCGTGTTGTGCGTTCAGACGAGACGGTTGTCTTCTGCGCTGTTGTACGAATGAGCTGGATGGAAGGCGTGTCCCTTAGTGATAGCGTAGAGTTTCGTCAACTCTACATTGTCTTTCGTGTTAACCAGGTTTGATACAGTTTTGATAGTGAAATGCAAGAGATCAAACGTGAAAATACTTTAGTTATTGATATAAATCATTTAGGTTTTCGACCGAATACTATAGCTATACACGAAAGTATATTTCAACAATATAGATTTTTTCTGGAGCAAGTTTCGATTGAATATTCAAGTTATGGAAAAAAAAGTCATGTTAATGGCCAAAACTCTTCTTGAACAAACACTCCTACAGCATAAAGACAAATACATATATAGAAAATAGTATAGAGTATGTTATTAATGTGGATGTAAAATTCGAGAGTAAGGTGACAGGCCTGACCTCTATTATTTCGTCAGAAATTACGTCTCAACAAGTTCAACATTTTTTCAACGTCTTATTCAACGTATAGTTCCCTTGTCTTTTCCCAGTAATCATAGGTATCCAATTTATTCTGGACGACAGTTGATTGTATTTACTAAATTATGTAAAGCGTTGCCTAGCTATGTTGAATTATATGGACACCCTATATAATGTTTGACATGTGACCGTATATAATTTTTGACATCTGACCGTCCCAAGTCGTGCAGTGCAATATTCGTGGTGTTAATAACCACTTAGCAGCTGAATGCCGGAATGGTAAAAGAGAGAACCTGACCGTTTCATTCCCAAAGAAACCTTATCAGTTTTCCACAGATAATACACTTAAGGTTGAATTATTATCGGAGGACTTTCCCTTAATTGGCGACTCATCTAAGTCTACTACAACTAATGAAACTGATAGTGGCCAAGTTGATTCCGCTCCCCATTTCACCTTTACAAGAAGCTCCTGAAGTAAACGTCGATAGTGGTCTGTTAGTTTCTGATCAACATAGCCAGAGCGGCGATATAACGTTGTCATTGACGGAAAGTGAATCTTCTTCGCAGCCTAGACTAGTAGATAACACGAGTAAAAGTATACATGAGGACATCGGCTCCTTTTTTCAGAAGAGTGGTGATATAGAGACCCCCGGCAATAGTGTTGGGCTGTCTTCAGGAAAGTGAATCCGAGTGTAGTTCTTTTGAAAAGAATAGTGTTCTGAATTGTCAACTAAGAGAAGAGTGGAGAAAACAAAAGACCTTTTTCTTATCCCCAAGGTCGGTCAACAAAAAATATAAAATCAGCAAAAGTCAGCCTGATATTGGACGGCGAAACGCAAGATCCACAGTATTGCTATCCAACAGTGACGCTGAATAAAGGTATTATACAGGTTGGTTCACACCAACGGAACAAATAAGTTCTTTTTTCTTTATTGTCTTTTCATAAGGACAGTGCGAAACAAAAACAATTGTTCGATTATTGCGTATTATGTCGTTTATGCTCATGACACTCTCAGTGTGTACATTTAATAAGGAGGAATATTTACTTCCGGTAAATTCTTTTTTACAAGAATATTTGCGACAAGAATCGGTGCATCTTATATGTTTACAAGAGCTCCAACAATAACTGTTAAATGTACACAATAATACCATTTTTCGCAATAATATGACTCAAAAAGAAAAACTATTGGTATAGCAGTACTTAACGATCTAACAGTGGATGAAGTCTTTTATCATACCTCAGCTAGAATTAGTTATGTAAAAGTCAATAACATATGTATAGTATGTTCATATTTGCCATCCGGCACACATTATATAATCAAGCGCGAAAACAATTTATAAATAACGAAATGTACCAATTGTTGATTGCTGCATAACAAACATGTTATTTTAGGGGCCGATAATAATTGCGTTTCTTGAGCTCAAGATTCTACCGGAAGATCCAATTTTAGTAATGATTTAAAACAAATGATTCATACTTTTGAATTGGTTGATTCCTGAATCTTTTTACGCGGCAGCCTACTTGGAAATACATACTTTCATGCTAAGGGTAGTTCTCGCTTGGATGTTTGTTATTTATCTAATAGTTTACAATCTTATGTTAAGAGTATTAATCTAAAAAAACTTGCAGTGTCAGACCACTCTATCGTAAATGTAAAATCAGAATATAAAATTCCTGTACATATGGCTTCTACATATCGGTGGAAAATGAATACTCAGGTTTACGGGATAATGAATATAATCAACAAATTATTTACATGTTGGATAAAGCGTTACAAGATAATGATAGGAAATCCTATACTCTAAAACAATGGACCCTATTTAAAAAAATCCATTATTTTTTACACTAAAGAATACACTAAACAGCTACAGGTTAATCGTTGAAGGTAAGCTCAATATTATTTTAAATTATTGAACGAATATCAACAAACCTTATATACTAACAATGATAACATCATTCATGTCTGACGAATACAAGCCTTTTTATGTAAATATGCAACAATAAAGGATTAAGGTTGTATTATACGTAGTAAAATTAAGAACCTTGGAATTCACGAAACGCCTACCAAATTCCATATTTTGGCTGAACGCAAGTTAGGACAACAACAGCTTATTAACACTTTTGTAGATAGTGATAAGATTTTTTATTCTAATTCAATTGTATAGTGCAATTCGAAAATATTACACTGAACTCTTTACTAAACAACAAATCGAGCTTAATGAAGGTAGGATAAGAGTTCACCAACACAATATATTAATTAGTGATCAAATTAACTATCTTAACACCCCTATTACTAAGAATGAAGTTGAAACTTCCATTCAACGACAAAATTCTATGTTTAGTGGAGATCCTGATGGTTTGTCAGCTATTTTTATAAACATTTTCGTAATAAAATAGTTCCACTCCTAACTAATGACATTTGGTATAATTATAACATTGAAGACTCCTTTGCAGATTCTATAGGCATTATGATTCAGAAAGGAAGTAATAATCAATGGATCAAATATAGACTTATATCTTTGTATAATAACGATTATAAGATTTTCACCAAATTGCTTTCAATCATAATTTCTCAAATTTTGAATGCTCATCAGGGAGGTGTGTGCTAGGAGGCCGTACTATACAATACAATCTTAATCAAATAAAAGAAGTTTTGCACTTGGCAAAATTTGATACTAAAAGTAAGACGGGGCTGCTTGGGATCTTGGAAATGCCTTCGATCTCCTTAATCATCACTATTTAAGCGTTGTCGTGAAAAGATTGGCTTTTCCTCCTAATTTTATTTCGGTTATTTAAGCCTTACTGTCACATCTTAAATTAATATACAGGTTAATGGCCAATTAATACCAGCTATAAGACTGGAACGTGGTGTATCTCAGGGTTGTTCATTAAGCAGTTTTTGTTTGCGATCAATATGAGCGTTATGTCCAATGCCTTAGAAGAAACAGTTATGGGATACCCGATAGGAAACACTAAGCTTAAAATAATCAATTATGTTGATGACTCTTCGGTTGCTATTTCTTCTTCTTCTGAACTGCAGGCGTGTTTAACTGTTATTAACATTTTTAAACATGCGGGTATCCAACTGAATCCAAATAAAACTCAATTGTTACTATTCAAATATAAAAGCGTAAATGATTATCAGAATACAGTAACATTAGTAGATAATATTAAGATTCTCGGGATTAAGTGGTATCACAGTTGGAAAAATACAATATTACAGAACTATGAACTATGAATAAAGGAAGCAAAATTGAACTAAAACAATTACATAACAAAAAGAGTGGGTTTAAACGATGAAACTGAATCTGGGTTATGATACCAACTATATAATCGTCACCAGTTAAGCTAATACCGGGAAGAAAAAAAGTATGAACATTAATCACAACAAAAGCATTTCAGAAATGTACGTACATATCAACTACGATAATAAACTGTCTTCTTAAAAAAAAGGATTTTTCAGGCCACTATTGTGCATTGTACGTATAGGAAAGCATTGCAAGGAATGGAAGATTTCAATATTTCTTTCCAGTCTTATATTATAAGGTACTAATTTGAAAAGACATGATTCCTGTAGCTTAAAGCTCATTTGTTTCAAATGAAATGAGTGGTGTCTCTTTCGGATTTTAAATAAGGAACACTTTTTCTCCGTACAATTTTGTGTAGGTTTATGATACAATATCTCAGCAACGCGAAATTTTACATACAAGCTACCAGACACCCTATGTAACTACTTACTAAATATAACTTTGTATGATATGTTGTATTTCCTATGATATATAGCTGATTAAATTTTCAAACGATTCCATCGAGAGGAATATGGATTAACTTGCTATATTTGAACACGATTAGAATTAAACACAGAATTCTCTTAGGACAATAGAAGCATTTCTGAAATCACTACAATAAGTTGTCTCCTTAACGTTAATGTGTTATTTTTTCGGTGATGGTTCACTTTCAAATTCACCTCAAACTTCACAATTTGTTACATGGACCACACACGACATTCCATAAACCCCAACTTCAGGGCCCATGGAAACTTTAATATTGAACATAATATCTTATATATTTTCCTACGCTACTAAAGCTATGTACCAAATTTAAACGCAATTGGAGAAGGTTTGGAGAGGAACACTAGTCCAGTTGACATATAATTAAACATTTTTCGTGTTAAGTACTTTCAAAATACTTATTCCAGATCTTGTTCCTGTCCATAGCTGTACGATAGTTTATCTTCTTAGTCTTCGAGAGCATATTATCTGCATTGTCTCAAGCTGCTGCCTACGAAGGTGCAAGATCGCAATAATATGCTATGTACTTAAACGCGATGTGTCATGTTGTATATCTGGGTGTGTCGTAATATGTATGAGAGAAAGAAAGAACAGATAAGAACCCACAGGATTTGTTTAGAGGATTAAACCACCCGTAATCGTGTTCTAACTCCAGATACCATGAACTACAATTATACCCTTGGTGACTGTAATTTGGAGAAACAATTCGTTTTAAAGGTTGCGTGACAATACTAGAATAAGTTAACTTCTGTATTATTTTAATGTAGTTGTATCACCTAGTTAAGAATACGATTTACAGCACAAAATTAACACTGTTTGTCTAGGAAGAAAACAGCTGAAGATATAAGTTAAACTTTGTAATTAGATACACATTTTGGCTTGATAATTAAAGTGAATGTCTTGAGGGAAGTAAACAAAATGGTGTTTTCTAATATTCTAAAAAAATATAATTTTATAGATATTTTTATTTTGTATCATAAAAGCTAAAAATAAAAGATGGATATTTTGTTTTCTAAAATTAGATGTATCTATTTGCTTCTAAATTCCTTATATGTAAATAATCGCAACAAAATCTTTAAAAGATACAAGCGAGGAGACACATTAAGGAGTGTAAATGAAAATTCAATTATCACTGACACTTTGAAATAATAATAATAATAGTAGTAGTAGGAAACGGAGAAGGGATGTATAATAAGAAAAGAGGAAGGGACGGAGAAGAAACAGAATTTTTGCTCATCAGCAAGTAGCAAATGGACAAAAGAAAATAAAAAAAAAAACCTTCCTTATCAATGTATTCAATGGATTAAATTTTTTATATTTTTCTGTTTGTCAACACTTCATAATTTTCACTATAATTCTATATCCTTCCCCCTTTAATATGTGTGGCTCTTGGGAAATTGATAGTAGTACTTTTCTTGTATGGTTTATTAGTGGAGCAATGTAGGGGAAACCATAACAATTAGAGACAGATATAACATTATGGCTGGTTCTAAAATATATATTAAACTTCTCATGATATTCTGAACTCAGTACTTTGGTGTTATTTATAATATAGAAAAAAGATGTTTCGTTTTCAGTAATATGTTTAGATAAGTATTAATACAGTTATTTATGCGTTAATATCATTATGGTGTAAGTAGAGTCTACATATAAATGTCACTTATCGAAGAGGATGTCGATTTCCTTGTGATTAAATACACATATCCTTCTGTATGTTTACGTCAGTTGTGTATCTTACACAAGGTAGGCTCTATTAAAATTTGTTGATGTCCGTAACTACTACGACTGTCACAGACCCTCTTAATTCTTAGCGTCCAATTTGTGCACTAAATATCTAAAGCAATACTGTATGATTATCTTCACCATCATGTGAAAAAGAATTGATTTTGAGAACCGTTTGTCCAATCACTACTAAACGTCCACATACCTGATTGATACATATTGAAATTGAAGCAATTAAATGCGAATACATCTTTTGATACCGAGAAAGGTACATTCATGAGTCTGCAAGTTTAAATGTTGTTGGTTTCATTTTTGTAGTGATAAAGAGCACACACACTATATGGTAGGTAGAAAATATCTGGTGCAATCTTGCTCTTAAATCACAATTAATTTACGAAACCTTCGTTACGTAAGTAGCCCAGCCAACCAATCAGGAAGTCCTTATTTCTATTCCAAGTATCAAGCCTTCCAACTAGTCGTCTCGGGTTAAGGATAGTTTCGACCCGAACGATAACCCTATCCGAGCCATGACTGAAAAGGTTCGACCCATGACCCAAGTGGATTCAACTGACCCATTCGAGAGCACTGCCTACCAAGGAACAGATTAAACATAATGGTTTGAAATTACTTGAAATTCTACGTAAATGTATTAGCGCATAGGCTTCCAAATAATGTCAAACAATCCTGAGTTCATTTTGCTGAAAACTTTCACGCCATACCATAAAATATCATCACCAATTGTATTTATCTGTGTCACTTCTCATCATGTGGAGAATATGAATATTTTTTAAACAATATCGAAGTAAGATTGAGAATACTTGCACTATTACATAATGCTTATGGGTTAGAATTTACTCAGAGTGTACTTGTGATCGGAACGAAGGCATGCAAATCTGAGTCAAGTTGCTGGTTATATAGACTGATGCATTCTAATATTTTCCCAGTTTCAGTCAGTAGCGATAACTAAATAAAGGCGTTCATGGTCACATTTTACTTTTCTGTTCACAAGACAGTTTGTAGTATGACGTGATCCATTAGCCAAATAATAAACTTAAGCTATGCCGTGTATCTTACCCATAACTGCAAATCAAGCAATAAATATTTGGCTATAAAATATAATTAAGAGAATAGAGACAGAGACATGCAGAGTGCTCCTGGACAGAATAAGATTGCTTCATTGAAATAAATAAGAATTTGCGAGTATCAGCAAATATTACATTTGTTTTTACCGGAAACTTTAAAACAGATAAATAGTAAATTCTTACAGTGGAAGGTTACCATATGTTGTCGTTGAAATCCGAATGAAACATAATGCATCTGATGGAGAACGATAGGATATGGAGAATACGAAAATTTAAGGTGCGATGGACAAGGGGAAGCAGGGCTAGGAAGGCGAAACCTCGAAATTTATAGAAGTTAAATAAATGCAATATTGATGATACAGAACAAAGTGTGTTACTTTCCGGAGATAATTCCTGACAAAATCAGCTTACACTTCCTGTTATATTACTGTGATTTTGGCTGTACAGCTATCAACAAAATTTACTCTCTAAATTGTCTATTACAAAGAAATTTTCAATACAATATTCATTAAAATCATGATTGGTTATTTCCTAGCAAACAACTTTATGAACATTGCAGTTATACGTACTTACTAAAACTGTATGGTTATAGTTGCCATTCCATAGTTGGTACTAAGAGTGTATTATTAGTCCATCTCTGGAACACTACATTTTCCATTGTAGGCTCTCGAGTCAGAGTGAGGAAGAGCAAGAAGACAGACTAGAGTGGGAATGCTTCTTAACTTCCACAAGATAAATTTTGTTTTACTCTAAATTCTCTAGTGAATTCCTATCTTGAAATACAAAATAAACGTTGGATGAAAATACAGCAGAAAAGGAAGATAAGGAATAGGGGAAGAACTAAGGTTAAAATGAAGAGAGATTGCAAAGCAGAGGGGAAGTTTGGGTAGAGGGAGCAGGACATTTTGTTAAAGAGGGGAAACATTCATTGTGCAAGCAGAGGAATTTGTCTCCCCTACGCTCTTTGTCGACAACTTTCCAATATGCTCATTCTTTTCTTTTCTCATTCTCTTCAAGGATTACATCAAAATACCACGTTCATCTTTGTATTTCTGCCGCCACTACCTACTAAAGATTTACGCATTTTTCTGTCACTCTTGAAGACTCCCTTCTCTTTCTATCTATCAATGTATCTACTAGTTTATCTATCTGTCTGTCTCTCTTACTCTCTATATGCATTCACAGTTCATGTGATAAACTATTCGGTTTTCTCTCAGATCATTTCCTCCTTATTCCATGTCATTATTACGATTCAACACCATATGGTTAAATGTTATATAAAAGATCTGAATATGAATATGATAACAAGTAATAATTTTGTTTGAACTTCTCACACTTTCACACTCTCCTAGCTTCTAGTAGCTCGTTATTATAAAAGTCAATGCACTCCAAAACTTTGGAGTAATCCGCTCTGCAAACATCCGGTACGAAAGTATGGGTGTATGCAGAACAAACCTTACGTTCTTTTTTACAGGAACCTCTTGCGAGCTAAATATTGAAATTTACACAGAAAACTTTACAATCTCCGTGACGACCGGGACTTTAACCCAGATCATCCAGTTTCCGGACAGGTATGATATCCATTATACTTCTTCGCTAGGGCGGTTCTGTGTATACTCTTCAAACTTTGCACTCTACCAGCTCCAAGTAGCTGGTTGTGGATTTATAGTATTTTGGCATCTAAGGCTCGAGGCGAGTCAGCTGGTTATGAAGTCAAGGCACTCCGATGGTCGCAGATGTTTTTTTATGGAGAATTTATTTTTCTGTGAAGGAGAATTTCGGAGGAATATATATTACAAGGTAACCAAAAAAAGTGTTTGCCGTTTTTGACGTCCCATTAATCATGCGCTCACAAAGAGGAAACGAAATGACGCACATGTCTGCCAAGCGATCGAGAGTTAGTCTGACCATCGACCTTCAGTAATGCAGGCACAGTGCTCACACACAGCAGTCATAGCTCGTCCAGCGTAAAACAGAAATGGAGGTATCGTAACAGCTTGTTCGCGTGTATTTGTTTAATGACTTTAAAGTAGGCCTGTAACTGCCGCATCAAGTCGACGCATATGCCATGCATTTGATGAGAATGCCGTGAACGAACGAACGCATCGCCGGGCATTGGTTTCAGAAATTCCGATCGGGAGATGAACCTCGCAGTGGACGATCACATGCATTGGATGACGAGGCCCTGAAAGCAGCCATCGAGGAGAACAGTGGTTTAACGTGTGATGAACTTGCAGAAAGGTTTCATGTTTCCGCGAAAACAGTCAGAGTGCACCTGCATGGGATATAGAAGTCATACAGGTTAAGCAAATGGATACCACATACATTGTTGGCAACCAACAAGGAACAACGAGTGCCAGCCTGTTTGTCCTTGCTCACTCGGCACTTGAATACACCCATATTTGATCGCTTGCTCAATGGTGACGAAACGTGGGCTCTCTATGACACTTCCAAGCGTACCAGACATGGGTTGTCGCCACGTGAACCTGTTCCTCACACCTCAAGACCGCCTCTTCACCCACGAAAAGTTATGTTCTCCGTATAGTGGACTTGTTGCCAAGTGGTGCATTGCGAGCTCCTTCCACCTGGTCAAACCATCACTGTTGACCTCTACTTACAACAGTTACAAAGGGTGCACCGTGCATTGCGGCACAAGAAGGAGGCATTGGTGAAACGCAAGAGTGTGCTGTTCCTTCACGACAATGCCAAGCCGCATGCGGCAAAGAGGACCTGGAAGACCCTTCAACAACTTGGCTAGAAGACACTGTGCCATGCACCATATTCACCTGACCTTGCGCCAACAGATTACCATATGTTTCATTCCCTCGACAAACACCTCCGTATGATATCCTTCGCCAATGAGGGAGAAGTGCGGCATGCACTCATGGACTTCTTTGCCTCGAAGACCGCCGACTTTTATCACCAGGGTATTGTGCAGCTGCAGGAACGTTGGAAGAAGCTATTGGATGCTGATGGAGCTTACTTCGAAACCTAAAGGTTCGTACCGTCCACTGTATTGCTCTTTGTTTGTCACTGCTC
>JAGDQP010055519.1:0-13122 GCA_022664845.1 Lepisma saccharinum
GTTTTAGATCTGGAAAATCTTGGAAAACACAGACAGACATTCGAGATAGAACTAAGCAACAGATTCAGCGCCTTGGAAGAGTTAGAGGATGAAGAAGACATCGATAGCAGAAATAAAATTTTGACTGAGATAATAAGAAAAACAGCCAAGGAGATAGCAGATACCAGAAAGAAAACAGAGAGCAAAATCTCAGAAGAAACTAAGCTCTTGATGAAGAAAAGAAGGGAAATGAAAGAAGAGGAAAATTGCAAAAAGAGGATTGAGTACATAGAACTAAATAAAACCGTAAGAAAGAAAATAAGAGAGGATGTACGAAGATATAACGAAAATCTTGTTAAAAATACAATCGAGGAAAACAAGAGCCTGAAGAAAGCCAAACAGCAGCTCATGATAGGGAAAAAGCAAATAATTGCAGTTAAGAGACCAGACGGGACCGTAACACGAAATAAGGAAGAAATTATAAACATATTTGAAAATTTCTACAGAGAATTGTACTACTCCGAGGAAGAACTAGGAAATGAAGATTCAGAAGAAATTGATGTTGATGTCCCAGACGTAATGAAAGAAGAAGTGGATAAAGTACTTCGAGGGATGAAGAACGGAAAATCACCAGGAGAAGATCGACTCACAGCAGAGATGTTTAAATGGGGAGGTGAAAAGATGAAAGAGGAAGTTGCTAAATTATTCTCGATGTGCTTGAGGAAGAGAGAAATACCCAGAAGTTGGAACAATGCCGTTATCATTTTGTTGTACAAGAAAGGGGACAAAGAACGCGTCGAAAACTACAGACCAATTAGTTTACTGTCAGTCCTATACAAAATGTTCACCAAAGTTATTTTGAATCGTATTGAACGAGACTTGGATTTTAATCAGGGAAGGGAACAAGCCGGATTTCGTCGTGGATTTAGCATAATGGACCATATACAAACATTGAATGAAGTTATGGAAAGGACTAATGAATATGAACTTCCATTATGTTTGGGATTCATAGATTTTGAAAAGGCTTTCGATTCGGTCTCCTTGTCAGCAGTACTTAAATCACTTGAACATCAAGGCATCGAAAGTGCATACATCAAGTTACTGCGAAACATTTACTCGACTGCCACTTCTCTCATTAGGCTGCACCAAGACAGTGAAAAATTTAAAGTTGGAAAAGGGGTAAGGCAAGGAGATTCAATTTCTCCAAAACTGTTTTGTGCGGTCCTGGAGAGAGTGTTCCAGAATTTAAACTGGGATGAAGTTGGAATTAAAATTAATGGCGAATATCTTCATCACCTACGGTTCGCTGATGATATAGTCCTGTTTGCTTCAAGTGCAGAAGAACTACAAACCAGAATGGAAGAACTGAGTAACGAGAGTTCGAAAATAGGCCTTAAAATGAACTTAAGTAAAACAAAAGTAATGTACAACCAACATGCTGCAAAGAAGGAAGTGAAGATTAACGGAGAGACAATAGGCATAGTTGATGAGTATGTTTACCTAGGCCAGCTTAAAACATCGAATGCAAAGTTGACTGATGAAATAAATAGAAGATGTAAAATGGCGTGGAGTTCTTTTGGAAGACTACACTTTATTTTCAAAAGCAAACTTCCAATGTGTCTGAAGCGTAAAGTTTATAATCAATGTGTCTTACCTGTAATGATGTACGGCTGCGAAACTTGGACATTGAATGCGCAAACGACTCAAAGATTGAGAGTCACACAAAGAGCAATGGAGAGGTGCATGCTAGGAATAACCAGGAGGGACAGGAAGAGAAATGAATGGATTCGCGCACAAACAAAGGTAGAGGATGTAATCAAGACTGCGAAGAAGATGAAGTGGAGATGGGCCGGTCACATAGCTAGACGAACAGATGGAAGGTGGACGACAAATGTACTACAGTGGATTCCTAGAGAAAAGAAACGACCGAGACGACGTCCAAATGTAAGATGGGTAGATGAAATCAAGCGTTTTTCAGGAGCTACATGGATGAGGATATCAGCAGACCGAGATATGTGGAAAGAAAAGGGGGAGGCCTTCATCCAGCAGTGGATAGAAAACGGCTGAATATGATGATGATGATATAAACAAGATATCGTACCGATCTCAATAGGTAGATTTTTCTTCGAAATCTACCTAATTATATTTGTGACAAAGGAAGAAATGCATACTACACTTAGAAACTAGTAGTTTTATTCCAACTCACAATTGGTTTCATTTTACTTTTATTAATCGGCTTAACTTTCTGGGTAATTTTCTTTCGTTGTCTTATAAATCAAGGATCTCGATTTCGATTCTCCGTAACGGGACTGTTAGTGCGAAATTCGAAATCCTGTCCTCAGGCCATCCACGAAAGAAAATTCCAAACCATAACTGGATCACTGTGTCCAGGAACCTTTTCGCAGAGTAGTAATCATCATCAGTAGGTTGTACAGGCTCTCCCTGTGATAAATTTAAGGGTTATGCGCGTCAGTGAGAATATCTTCTTGCAAAGAAGTTGGAGGAAAGCAGTGGCCAGAGCTGCTATTACAAGTTCAACGCCGGCATTCGCTTTGTGGGTTGTGTTGAGGAAGCTCTGACGCAAAGATAGCTCAACTTCATGGGGAACATCATTGAAACCTTCGAGGAGCTATTCAAAAGTCAGCGACGATCGCCACTTATCTCGGCAGAAGCTTTTTAGATTAGGGTGTTCATTCACGCCCGGTTTTCGGGAAGTTTCCCCGGATTAAGGCATTTATCCCCTGTTATTTTTTTTCCACGATTTGAAGAATAAATATCATTCGAAAACTGTATTGTATCATTAAGAAAGACATATTCTAAAACGGCTTCTGTCTAGGGCTATCAGATATACTCTTTTCAGATACCCTATTTTTGTATTCTCTACTTTTTCGGAATTTTCGTTTCTAAACTCAAAATTCAAGGAGTACAAATAAAAAGTATTAACACAAGAGTAATGTTTCATGTAGTGGCGTGAGAAAAAAGAAAAGGTAGCCAAATGTATTATTACAACAAGGAGGAGATAGAATTATTCCGATTCTTTCCGAAATCACTGCAAAAAAATATGGTCAGCTTATTTTAGTCTCTCCTCAGGAGCCTAGCATAACGAACGCTATCTGCGAGTAGTAATATGCGCAGTGTTTCTGTATTTTGTTATTTGCTATTGTATCGTAATGTATATTGTAATTCATAACACTTTACCGCTAACACAGAAAAGTACCTAGCATTATTCTTCTGTTTCTTTGAACAATTCATTCGTAATTACACGACAACTGAAACTAAATTCATGTGTTAATGAGTGGAGTTGTACTGGAAAACAATACCATTAATTTTCTTACTGACCAATACTTCATTTACTGATGTGCGCAGAGAAGTAAGTAGATGGTTACACAAGAATTCGTAACACGAAAGCAAAGAGAGTGGAAAATACGCATATTATGTATGATCATTTAGTCCTCTATGGCGGGTGAAAATACAAGAGACTTTTCACATCCAAATCAGAGCTGAAACGGATCACCCGGTTAATAGGGTCATTGAGATCAAGTTTTGGACTGGGTCTGTGGGTCTATGCTTCGGACCCAGTCTGACTCGGTGACCCGATTTAGACCCAGTGACTCGAAAGCAAAATCAGATATGCAATTCTTTCCTTATTATACACTTTTGCGTTTGAGCAGTATTTCTTACAGGAGTGATTGGGCCACGGGATAACATGTGGAAATAGTCCCATGCCCCTCCCCCCCCTCCCCCGGGAAAGAACAAAAACACCATCAGAGGTGTGCAAATATCCCTTCCGAAAAGCTATTCTGATAAAATTGTATGCTTAAAGTATTAAATTGTAGAAAAACAATAAAATATTTTAAAACCCTCAAAAATGAAGAAGTTCCCGTTCATAAATTCACTTCTCAAGAAATCTAACAAATTAAAATATTGATAAATTCAAACCACACGAATAAGACTAATTCACCGGGTCAAGATTCGATCTTTGGGTTGCCGAGTCACAGTTAGCCTAGTCATTTCGGTTAAGACCGAGGTCACCGGGTCAATCGGATCATTCGGCTCAAGTTTCGGAGCGGGTCTCCATGCCACTAATATTCGGGTCAGACTGAGTCGTTTTCGGTGACCCGTTTCAGCTCTGATCCAAATCCAAAAAGAATACCAAAATATCTTGGTCTGGAAATATGGCTTACTTTCAATGACTGAAAAAGCAGCACTTGACATGTATAGATGTGTTCAAATTATTAGACTCCCTCCAGAAAATTTTAAAATTTCGTTTTCGTATCTAATGAAGAAGGCCTATAGCACCAATATTACGATCAAACTACTAATATTTTATCCTTCACCCTTGTGTACATTACAACTAGAGTACTTGTATCACCCTTGAACTCCAGATGGTAGCATTGGAGGGGCGTTCTGCAGATCATGCTTGAGTTATTATATAGCTATTGTGTTTCTTGCGCCAACAAGTTAGCAGTGCAATTCTCTGTTCTTTACAGTTGTATGATGATACGATATTCATAACATTAAACAGTTGAAGTTGATCACCTTAAAGTGACTTTATCGTGTTTGTTTGTATGTTTATATTTTTTCTGTAAAGTTCTCTAATTTCGACATAATGTGAAAGGCAGAGACATTTCCCGCGTAAAGTTGAAGTTTTGACAGGTCTTTTGCAGGAAAGAAGATAACAAAAAGACATTGTAGAGCGATATATAAAAATATGTTCAAAAACTCTGTGCTGTGATGAGAGAGAAGCAAACAAACCAACATAATAGTGTTGGAAGGATTGGGCTGTCCTCCAATAAGCGTATAAAAAGCTCAATACTTTGGCTCTGAGGAAGAGAAAAGCCACTTTTAAAGACTTATGGCTGGATATGGTGCAGGAATTACTCCTGGGAGTGTTACACAAATTCTTAGATTCTTAGGGCCAAAAGTTTGATCAAGGAGGAAATGACAAAAATCTTCACACAGAGTAAGGAAGTCTCTAGATGGTCTCGGATACTCCAACTATGCAAAGAAGCGTCTCCAGCGGGCAAACACTAGACTTCTAATGGATGGTAGAAAATATTTTTCACTATATTTGAAGAATGTTGACGATATGTTCAGCATTGACCTGAGCAAATGTTCAAGTTGCAATGTAAACATTAACTGATGTCAATCATGGTTTAGGATGTAATGTATATCTTCAGACCTGGGAGACTTCATAGTAGGGAGAATACTATAGCAATACATACACTAAACCCTCTTCAAAAGCAACTACATCTACACGTTATAGCCTGATTTGGTGACGACCCATTCGTCTTATGTATGGTGGGACCTTTATATCCCACCAAGATATAAGAAAATATTATTGGTGTTCAAAATCATTCGTGACATGTAATAACATGAGTAAGGAATTCAATAACAGTAAACAGAATTAATTTAAAATATATGCCGATGCAATTTTGTACAAAAAAAAATACAATACACTGAAAATGAATACTGAGTCAAATGGTTTGAACATATCTGTAGATTTACGTTGTACCTTAATTTAATAAATTTGTAACTAAGACTCTAAAAAATTGAAGCTGTACCATTGAATCAAGATATTTAAAAAAATGTTATTCTCAGTGTCATTGGCGTCATGGCGCTATTTGTACAATGCTAAATTATTAACCAGGTAAACCAAACTCAATTTGCAATCTTGCAAGAAACAAGTAAATAAAAATTACTTCTTTTACATTTTATAAACATATTTCGAACATCTCGAACAACGTTTCATCACTTCTCGTATACTTTTCATTTTTGAACACTATTTCGGGAATTTTCGTCCTTTTTTGTAAGCTTTTTTTTTTTTTTACATAACTTAGAATGTATTTGTTAGTGATATATTTTAGTAGTCTAGGCAAGAAATTAGAGAGTTCAGAGAAGCTGAAATATGACACGGTCTCATTTTGGTATTAGCCACTTGCTTTAAGCAATCGAACTAAGAACTCAATAAATGTCATCTTTGTTTTATACAGGCTCGTAACGTAATACACAGACAAATGTCTACGCTATTATACGCTACTCAAGAGCCTTAATCACGCACAATTTCGATACACGTAACCCAGCTGTATGCGCTACTCAAAGACCTTCACCTATTTTCCTGAAAATGGAGTCAGATTAAAATAAAGTGCTTTCTTAAAAGTAGTCTTAAAGCCAAAATGTAAATTGGTGTGAAGCAAAGCAAAGCAGAGCAATGGCGTACGAAACCCATATTTTTGTGTATATTCCGCTTCCCTCTGCTCAGTCGCTGTGCTCACCGCCATTTAAATATATTTGGATCTAGTCACTCTCTTTAGCTTTGTTCCGTTCTTACTTGGTTAGTGGTTTGCGACCACCCTAATACATTCAGAAATACCAAGGGATGTTAATACTTCATTGGGATGTATTCTGTATATTTTTAAAATCATGAACTATGAAAAAAAAAAAAAAGCTGCGGAAAGTGGCAAGTTGCTCCGTGTAAACAACTAGCCCCATTTTCCCCCTTTGCTTGGTAAAGGTTTAAGTCTCTTGAATTAAGTTACTAATAAGTCACTTCCTCTCACAGGAAGGAAAGTTTATAAACTTCTCTTCTCTAGTCACACATTGTGGTTGATGATTGCGTCAAATGTTTGTATCGAGGGAAAACGATTCCGAAAAAGAAGACCTCAAGCAACAAAAGGAAGTGTGTTTAAGAGAATGAGTGAGTTTTGGGATTCTGTGGTCACTTTGTAAGTAATTCCAAACAGTGATCCCTTATCGCGCTAGTGGAGGCAGTTTCATCAACTTTTCGTCTCTGTAGCATTGTGGTGGTTCCCCCCAAAGGGAACCTCTGCCTCCTCCACTCTTACAGAAAAGAAAAAAACTCAAAGGAACTTGGCTGCCTCGAAGCGACATCACTGAACCTCACAGAATCCCAAGGGAAACAAAGAAAAAAGCAAAGAACAACTTTGGCTACTTTTGAATGAGTCGATGTCACTGGAACTGGAACTTGTTAGCCGTAAGGACGTACCAAAGAACTATACGTATTGATAAGTTGTGTTATTTGAGGGTTGATGATTCCGATTCAGGTCACTTTGGCAAATAAATACATTATCGAAGAACTGAGAAACTGATTCGATTTTACATTTTTTTTTCTTGGTTTTTCCTCGTTGATTATTTGACAGACAAACAAAAAGGTTCTACAGAGAATAAAGCGGGCCAGTCACATACAAAAGGAAAGCTTCACAAGAAAACAACAGTGAAAATCACGAATGGACAAGAATATTACATATCATCCTACAAAATACCTGGAATAGCCCAAGGAAGATCCTCCGAATATTCGCTAATTCTGGACACATGGTCGGAATTGTCACCGAGACGTGGTGCTTAAGGTTAGTGCAAAGCAACTATCTTTAACGATAGATGGGAGCACTACCTGTCTCTAATGTATTTTTTATCGTTGAAAGAAATAGTAATGCTGCTCCTAGAACTTTAAGCCTAGAGAGTTCAAACTTCCAGAGAAGAAAATTCATAGCCATTTCAAGAGTTCTATCCGTGCCGATTTTTCTTCATTGTTGAAAGAACTTAATTGTTATAAGTGTGGATATTCCCTACAACAATCAAGCGAGTTCAACAATGAACAAAAACGAAAAGAAAACATCAGCACAGATTGGACTGTTGAAATGGTTACGTATTTCCTTCTCTGGAAGTTTGAACTCTCTTAGGCTTAAAGTTCTAGGAGCAGCATTGCAATTTCGTTCAACGATAAAAATACATTAGAGACATGGGTAGTGCTGCCATCTATTGTTAAAGAAAGACATTTGCTTTGTACTAATCCTAAAGTGGACAGGTTCCGATAGGACCGGAACTACCAAGTCATCTGAATTATCGCGACATGTATAATATTTTAATAATTCTCGTACAAAAGATAAGTAGTGGAACTGATTCTACAAAGACACCGCAATTGATCACGAAAGCTTTTAGTTGTCATTTTAAGCCAAAATCTTTCGACCAGTTAAAAAAGAAATCTTAAAAACCTGGAATTTGGTATACATGATCATCTAAGTAACATACAAGTCCCCCAAAATCAAAACTATGCTACGACCGACATCTTGGGGGAAAAAAGGAAGATTTTAGTAGTTTTCGCGGAAACTAAGCGTCACATCGAAAAAAAAGTTTCCAGATAAAATTACGAATCGTTTTCGTATCTATCTTTTTTTTTTATTTGAGCAATCCTAAAGCCATAAAATGGCGTGAAACGAAAACCATTTTTTTTTTTTCATGAGCCAAAATCTTTTGATCTGTTTAAAAATTCTTAAAAACGTAGGATTTGGTGTACAGAAAATATAGAATGACCACCCAAGTAACATATGAAAAGTCTTTAAAAAACGAAACTTGTGTTAAGGCCGCCATTATAGAAAATAGCGGCCATAATTCAGTTTATTTTTTTTATTTTCGTGAACACTAAGCGTCATATCGAAAAGACTTGGCCGAATGAAGTTCTTTCAGCATAAAATTATTATTATTATTATTATTATTATTATTATTATTATTATTATTATTATTATTATTATTATTATTATTATTATTGTCATTTGAGCAATACCATTTCCTCACAGTAATTACTTTGTCCAAGTGTCTAACTACAACATTTCCTTCTCAGAAAACTGAAGCATTTTGTACTTTTGTGTTAGATAGTGAAAAGGCGTTAAGAAATTAAATATCTCCAGAGGATATCATGACTTCGCAAACAAGAGAAACCATGGTGTCAGATGTTTTAGCTGTCTGCAAAGCAGAAGAAACTAGTAGGACAGCCAAATTGTGGGGTACAATATATGAAAATGGTTATCCTCATTATGGAGTACATGTTAGAGCTGAAAGGACAGAAAAGACTTCACACTCCATCTGAACATAGTAATCGGTACGGTACGTTACTTTTTCTCATGTTGCAGGTCATAATTCGTATGCAAAAAGTTCTAATAGCTATGTCCAAAAAAAATTCTTAAATTACCATTCAATGCTGAACAAACTGATTTAAAACATTTTGAAGTGCTGCATAGTTTGTGAGAAAACTGGTAGTAAATGAATTTCGGCCGTCATTTTCCAAAATGGCGGCTGCAGCACAACTTCGACTTTTGGGGACTTTTAGTATGTTACTTAAATGATCCAGTACTATATATGTGTACCAAGTTTCATGCTTTTAAGAATTTTTTCACCTAATTTTCATAAAATGACTACAGACCTCATTCTCTGGAATTCTCTAACTCATTTCTCCCTCTTTCTCTCTCTCTCCCTCTCTCTTTCTCTCTCTCCCTCTCTCTCCCTCTTCCTCTCCCTCTCTCTCGTGTGTGTGTGTTGGTGTGTGTGTATGTGGGTGTCTGTATTTTGTCACAACAGCGACCACCCCTCACATCATAATGCGGGACCCACATACTTTAAATTTAAGGCAAAAGCTGTGTGGTAGAGCTGAAGAATGGTTAACCCCCTTCCCCCTTCCTCCTGTGCCATTTTACCTCTCATATACTTCCTACCACCCAGAAAGTAATTAGTTCCTGGTTGGATTCCATCTCACGGAGTCATCTCCACAGGAATTTTTGTGGCGTTCCTTCAGGGAGCACCACAAAATTGATGCTCAATTTTTCTTCCTGTTGTAACTTCTTTGTTTCAGCTTCTGAAACAGGGCTTTTGTTTAAGGGAACGGAACACGTCACAAAGTTGCATTTATCAATAATAATGAATAACAGGACAAGTTGTATCTGCACGCGAAATATAATTAGCTTTTAGAAATATTATTCACTAAAATTGTTCACATACTTTCTAAACAGTTACTTTGTGAGTATTTTAAAGGAGAATTTCCTGAAGGAAGCTACAATTTCCGTCCAGTGAAGATGTGTTATTTAACACTATCGTTAGGGTCCATTTCGTTATAAAATTAATTTTGTATGCACTAGGCGGGCCACATGTCTGAGGGGTTACGACCTCCGATAAAAAAAAACTTTGGTAAACTTTATTTTTATATGGGCCAGTCTAGTAACTTTGGACCTCGGCCCGTCACGATTCGCCCATTTACAGCCAGTTAAAATCCACACCCATGCCCCTGCCGGGACTCGAACCCGGGACCTTCGAGCCGATGGCCTACCGCCGCAGACCGCTCGACCACCCAGCCGGCTTACGACCTTCGATGAGCTCTTTAAGGAGTCAGGATGATAGCAGTCAGGCCCTTAGTTTTAATTATCATCCCATCATTCGTCTGGTGAAATTAATGAAAATCATCAAAAATATCAGCCAGGATGATCGACCGAAGGACTCAGAACCGCTTGCTTCCTCAATAGCGATCTCTGCATAGCTGTTGCCACTGGACCACGGGGGTTAAGCACGTTCCTAGAAATGTTGATGAAAATGTAATCAAAAAGTTCAAGATTACGTTTGTTGTAGAATTGTGTTAACTATCGCTCTCAATTCTATAGGAGAAAATCTCAAAACCTCCCCAACAAAATAGATACAGTCCTTTAAACGGATAGACTGTTTTTATGAAATCTTGGTATATTCTTGTTAAAATAGAAGAATTAAAGTTACACTGAGAATTTGCCAATAAGGACAATAATATACAGAGCCTGCGTAGTTCAGTGGTAGAGCGTAGGCGTAGCATTCAGGACATCGAGGATTCAATCTTGGTGGCCGAGCATCTCGACTGGGGTTTTTCCAGGGTTTTCCTCAGTCCCACCAGGCAAATGTCGGAATGGCACCTTCAACATAGGCCCTGGCCGAAACCATTTCGAATCATTTCTCCTTCCCTACCCTGGTCTGTATCTTAGATGTCTAAAGGCCATAAATGTAATTCAAATTTAAAATTCTATTATAAAAAAACAACATAATTTCCAATTTCGAGGTTGTAAAACAAAAACTGAGTGTTTCGCAGAGTTTAAGTAAAGTACCGCTATTTGTGGTTTTGTTTCGAACAATTTTAAAGTTCGAGAATTTCGGGAGATTAAGAGGTCTGGAGGAATCCATGGCCCACAATTGTTACTGAGTGTTGTTCTCTTATTTACCTCTAAACTACGTTTACAATTTTAACCCGTTAAAGATTCTGCAGCATATATTTTTTAAATTTATTTAAACATTTCATGATAATTATAATCCAATCCAATCCAACCCAAATGACACATGCAGTAGTTCTGGATACAATAATTGTACAACATATTATATCGGAATGTCAAGCTTTAGCAGAAAATGCACATCTTTCCGGAAAGAATCAAGCAACCAAGACCCTTCGTATACAACTATAGCTATGCAATACCAATTTATACCATCTACCCAGCCATCGTGATATTTCCAGAAGCTGTTCATGAGTCTGAAGATGTCTGACTTTACTGAGACATAGTTATAATAACTTACTAAACTGCTGATTACAATAGCCCGGACTTGTTATAAATAACCAAAAGAAGATCTAAGGCAATAAAAACTGAAGTTGGGATTATTTCCACGTCTAATCAACTCGGGACAGACGTAAGCCATTGTGCTATGACCGCTCATAAAATTCATTTTATCTTATTTTTTAATCAACCATTATTTCAAAGCGTTGTGTTTGAAACCGTCACTGAAGTGTAGTGCTCAAAATTTGTTGATGGGTTTGTTATTGCTCGGAATTGTTGTAGGTTGAGATTTACAAGGACATCTTTTGATTAACATGAATTAAAAATGATTCAAACTTTAACGTACTTACCCTAGAATAAAACTTAATTTATATATAAATGCGTTAGTTATTCATTTATTTTCTGCTCAGCCCTTTAAAAAATATATTGTGAGATAATAACAAAGACAAAAGTGATGATGTTTACTTTAAAACTTGTGGATTCACTTTAAAACTTTAAGTAATTCTAAGCAAACTGCGAAATTGTCTGTAATATACGTAATTCTCTGCAATGCTGTCCAGCATGAACGCAAAAAGTAATAATGTTTATCAGTAATTCTTATCGAAGCTATTCAAAATATCCATGAAAGGTAAAAATTTTCGGTAAACTTTAAACGGAACATCTCTTTCAGTCAATATGGATTTATCCCACGTATTCAGTAGTTTAAGAGGGATTGGCCATTGTGACATAAAGAGCGCTTGTTTATAGTAGTTTTTTTTCTTGTTTGTTTTAAGAAAATGTTAGCTTGTCAATAACACTGAAAAAGGAAGTGAATTAGGTGAGTAAATTAATCATTAACTCGTTATAATTATCTCTTTTTTCTTTAATTCTCGATCAACATTTAAAGACATTTCTTATCAACATGCACGGCAGTGCATGAGCCAAGTTCTTCACGTCAGAAAACGTCAGCACTGCCAGAAGCATGTTATACAGGAACAAGAGTTTATGGCAAAATCGACGATTTGGAGGCCCCGTAAGAAAAAAGATGTTAAAGATAGCAATATGAGCTTTTGCCGTTAGGGAGATATGGTAAATATGTGCAGATGTACAAAATTTCATGTTCGTATCTCAAACTATGTTCTAGTTGTGGACCCCTGAAATTACACATTTTAGGCTAACTGACTCACTCACTCACTCACTGACTCACTCATCATATTGTTTAGGGTGTTTGGAGTAAGCTAGAAACATGAAATTTGGTATAAAGGTAAAGGATGATAAGTAGATAAAGGAAAAATTCCGACATTTTAAAAAGGTCGCCATCTTGGATTCAAAATGGCCGCCAAACCTAAAATTTCAAAGAATACACAGCCTAAACGACTAAAGATAGAACACTCAAATTTGGTATGAAACTACATCATTGATAGCAAATTAAGAAAACTTTTTAAAAATTTGAAAAAGTCGCCATTTTGGATTCAAAATGGCCGCCAAACCTAAAATTTTACAGAATACACAGCCTAAACGGCTGCCGCTAGAATAATGAAATTTAGTTTGACAGTACAACATTATTAGTAGATTATCAAAATATTACAAAATATCTCTAAAGACGCCACCTTGGATCCAAAATGGCGGGCGTCATAAATCCATTTTCCAACTGCTTGAGCCAGAGATACGAAATTTGGCATAATGGTGTATTATCAAGAGTAGTTTAGGAAAACATAACAACGTTTTAAAAAATTCACCATCTTTGATTCAAAATGGCAGCTGAAATACCATTTTTCACATCGTTCGAGATAGAGAAATGAAATTTGGTATGACA
>JAGDQP010055520.1:0-13122 GCA_022664845.1 Lepisma saccharinum
AGTAGACCAACTCCTCCCTTCGGGGAGAGGCCTCATCCACTAGTGGATTGAATATGGCTGTGATTTATTATTATTATTATATATATATATACGCTTTATTTCGCTGGGAGCGCTGTCCCCAAAACCCCGTAGGGGGTTCGCCCCCAACTTCAGTTTTTTTGAGAGGATGCGCATCCTTTATCTTAACCAAAATCTCCCTGCAGTACTACACCACAACGGAGTCCATCTGCACCCTCCCACGGGGGGCTGCGCCCCCAAAGGGGAGGTTTGCCCCATTTATTGTAACCTACTCTTGGTCATACACCTCCATAGAAAATTTCGTTTCTCTACCTTCAATGATTGGGAAATTAGGTTTTTGGGGCGGCCATTTTGGATCCAAGTTGACAACTTTTTTAACGTTTTCTTATATTGTCGTGACCTACTTGTGATGGTACATATTTAAGTAAAATTTCATTGATCCAGCTCAAACGGTGTGCAAAATGGGATTTTGGGCGGTCATTTTGGATCCAAGATATTTCAGTATTTCCAAGATCCAAGATGTTACAATATTTTCCTAAACTACTCATCATAATGCACCTTTGTGCCAAATTTCGTATATCTAGCTCAAACGGTGTCGAAAATGGATTTTTAAATCCGCCATTCTAGATCCAAGGTGGTGTCTTGGGATACATCATGTAATATTTTAGTAACATACAAGTGATAATGTACCGGGTTACCAAATTTGATAGTTCTAGCTGCAGCCGTTAAGGCTGTGTATTCTATACAACAATAGGTTCGGCGGCCATTTTGGATCCAAGATGGCGACTTTTTCACCATTTCGTAATATTTTTTGAACTACTAGTGACAATACACCTTTGTGCCAAATTTCGTATCTCTAGCTCAATAGATATGGAAAATAGATTTCTTGCTTCCGCCATTTTGGATCCAAGATGACCTCTTTGAACTCATTAGGTAAAATTTTCGTAATCAAACAGTGATGTTCCTTTATGCCAAATTTGATTTCAATAGCCCCAGCGGTTTAGGCTGTGTATTCTATACAACAATGGGTTCGATGGCCTGTTTGGATCCCAGATGCCGACCGATTTTGCTCATTAACGAACTAAACGGAGCTATTAAGCCTAGAAACAACGTATAAAAATTTGGTTCAAATTTGAATAGAGTTAGGTTTCCTTTTGGTGTTTGAAATGCTACAAAAATAGTTATGAAAGAAACAACGGAAAGATATATAGATAAGAAAATAGGAGGAAACCGGAGAACCCCGAGAAAAATGTTTTGGACCCTCGTGAGTCGATTAAGGGAGATTTGATCCTAATTATCTTCTTTTGCTTACGGAAATTTCACCTTCGAAATCTACCTACAAATACCGTACCTGACTTATTTAACCTCCACATGCGTTTGTTCACTAATCTTATTAAATTTCCTAATGCGTTTATATATATATAAAGAGAAACGTTATATTCATTAAGAAAAAAAACTTCACCAGGTTTCGATCCAGGGTTATTTGCATTAGCTTTCGAACATGCTATCAATGCGCTAAATGGCCAACTGCATGCAGTTGTTTGGAAGTACTATTTACTGTTAAGGAGTAATGCGCATGCGCGAGGATGGCTCAGCTCTTCCTGTCGCTAGTCGCAAGTTATTATACTAATTCAGCATGAAACAATTACGTCCCCCCACCCACCGCTTTCTACTTTAATGATTAAATCGTGTTTTGATGTACTGTTTCTTCTCTACCAGTAAATCCAAGCTCCGATAATTACATAGAATAGTTTTACAACAGTTATGGTAGGAACTAAACTACCTTCGTCCATATCTCTACTGCACACGCAACAGGATACAGGTAATTATTTTATTCTAAAATATTGTTTTAAACTTCTTTTTCACAGACGGGAATAACTAACTCGCATTTAGATACGTTTTCATACACTGATATTTCTAACTGCTATTGTTAACAGATATTTACATATAGCAACTATTACTATCACTGTTACGGAATAGAAAGCAGTTTTGCACATTTGTAGGGCGACATTTCTGTCAGTGGATAGACGGGGGGGGGGGGAAATTGAATTTATTACTTAGGCCCCCTACTTGTAACTTTCGAGTTCATTGTGCATACATTTCTTGTAAATAACATTCATTTGAAGGTTTCTCTTGAGTTTCTTTTTTTCATTTTCTGGTCGATTTTTCCATTCTTACGTCTCAGCACTTAAAAATGAGCAGACGTTTTTCCATACGCGTGAAGAAGGAAACAAATCCACCAACTTTTTTTTAACTCTACAGGAAGAAATACAATACTTTTAAACTGTCTGAGCAGTACGAAAGTATCAGAAGACCGTTTTGAATATTCAGTAGCAATATTGTTTCCTTTCAATAAACAACAAACATATTATACAGTTTTTTTTTTTTTAATTTCCCACAAAACAGCTTTTTGGATTAGCTTTTCAAACGTACGATTCAATTGTCAATCTCCATCAGGACTATGCAAAGCTCCAAAACCGTGTCTGTGCGTTACGAGTTCACCCGGAGGGGATTCTGACTATTAGTCTAAAAATACATAAAAATTTACAGATTCAGAATTCACTTCCTGCTACGCTAAATAAAAGATCAATTTCACATTCAATCCTTTACATTTTGAATAGAGAATATCTGATATTTAACAAAACCTTTTCAACCTATAACAATTTAAGTTGAATGGAGAGGGAAGTAAGAAGAGGTAGAGACTACATTCATAAAAATGAAATATATATTTGTTAAAATTTGTGATGTATTATTTAAGTAAATATTAAAATTTTGGATGCAAACAGCTAAACTAATAAGAGAACTAATCTTCATTAATTCATAAAGAAAAGGGAACGTTGAAGGGAAAATGCGTTCGTCGTATATAATATTTTTACGCCTTGGTATCTTTTAAATCCATGAACGTCACCCCTCGCATAGTGCATCTTGCGAAGTAGGAATTGTACCTGAGCCAGTAATTTCGAAATGCGTGAAAGTGATTAATGAACTAACATAATAATATATATAATGTGATTATTTAAAATTAGGTTAAATAACCGAAACTGTCCTTTCTAACCTAACCTAAACCAATGATGAAAACTAGATTAACATCCAGTTTTGGTCACAGATTAAAAATTCTGGCGAATACAATTCTTATGGTCCCTATTTCTTCCCCTTACCTCGATAAATAAGAGTAAATTCTAAATATTTCCTTAAATCCCCACTCTACTAGCTTCAGGGTCCTTACTTCATGCATTTACTACACCGGTCCTGACCGATTGGAGCTTTGCCCAGTCTGTACATAACAAACGCGAAAGCCGCCAATATACTTGGAACATATTGCAAACACCCTTCAACTTTTTACTGATATAATTCTGCTAGAATTATTTTGATCAAACCCATTTTGAGCAAGCTCCCTGGCCCCCCACTCTAGCTATTATATTTCCTCTTTCCCATTAGACAAACGCTTATTATCAATTATTAGCAATTTTTCAAGTAAGTACACGGGAGTAACCCACTCGCTCCTAGACAACTTTCCTTTGTTGATGCACGTACACTTTGACTACTTTTCTAAAGACACCTGATGCATGTATCTACACCTTATGGTTCATGAGATATATTTTTGACATACGCTGGCGACACTGACAACGTGGTAGTATAGTTGGACACCAAGCCTGTGATTGTTTGGGGGATATACAATTAAATCGTGTGTCTAACCGCAGGTCACTGGAATTAAAATGGCGGCTAACTAAAGCGGAAGTGACGTCTTGTTGTATCTTCTCGTGTCGTCTGCAGTACAAACTATTCTTGTCGTGGTAATATAGCAGCCTTTCCTATTCAGATTGGCTGTTTACGTATGGATTGCAAGAGAATGAACATATTCATATTATTACTTGATGCAAAAATTAACGTACATGATGGCACAATAAACTATTATAGATATAAAGATCTAAACCAAAGTTTTTAAGGGAAGTGTATAAATTAATACAGTAGTTTAGCTACTTCTGCCATAAAGCATTGGAAATGCCTCAAAATGCTACGTTTTGCGTTCCTATAGCCATAAAAGGTACTAAAAAGCGTAACAATTATGAAAAAGAGATTTAATGTGAAACTTCCGATGTGATCTAATAGCTATTGTTTCTCTTCATTGCGTGCAATGCAGATCAAGTAACGTGATTTTTATTGTTTTTCTGGTGCGTAGATTACAGAATCTGCTGCAAGCATGTTATATGTGAAAGGACACAATGTAGATGGTACTATAATTATGTATCTTTGCACTCATACCATGATTTTGAAAAAATATATATATACACTCTGCGCATGCGAAATAATGAAACACTATATTACAGAAGTAGAACTATGTAGATGGAGTGACGACGCCAAGCCAGAGCTAGGTAATACGTGAGTTAGGTAATTAATCATACGAACTTGTTTTAATACAAGGTTTAAGACAGCTGACCCTCCCATGTGCCTTCAGTCTGGGAGTTTCTCTGCATAGGAATCACACAAAAGCTATATTGCTCATTATTTTCGTATTTGCATGTATTTTACTATCTTTCATGACTATAGGAACGTAAAACGTCGCATTTTGAAGCGTCTCCAGTGCTCTATGGTAGGAGTAGTTTAACTGCGGTTTTACAATAGGCCTTCATTGGTATAAATAGGAGTTAACATATCGCGATTTGTATACTTTTGACGTGCTGTGTTATGTCATTTATCTTATTAACTCAGGAATATAGTGAAAACAACACTTATGACGATGAACTTACCAGCGAAGCCTGGGCAAATTCTACGTTTTGTGTGTCCGCATTGAAAATATTATGTGTGGTCTTAAACTGGTGATGTAAAAAATAAAAAATTGAACGCCGGAACGCATGCTACTTTGAGAAGAAAATACATTACTTTTACTATTGCGGAGTCCTTGATATTATTTGATAATCAATGAAATAGTTAAAATGTGAACTGTTATTAAAAATATACATTAAAAGAACATCTTTATTGGGACTGCCTCTGACAAAGTTTTGTAGTAACTTATTTGTTTCCTCGATCTGAGCAAAATATGTTTAAGGCTATAAGTAGACGGAACTTTTCCCTCGTGTACATGAGCGCGAGATATATTGTATTCGTAATATGTAAGCAGAAAGTCTGTTGTGCATTTTTTAACGTAAGATCGTTTAATTTTACTAAGCTTAAACAGGAAATGCATGAGTTGTGCTAAGTAGTGAGTAGTTGTGATGAAAAAAAAAATCTCAAATAAAACCAGCTTTTTTTGAATCGTGAAAAAGTACAGAAGTTACATTTTTGTATCCACTGAAACCTAGTAGATATTATATTCTCTTGATTGAATATGGTGTTAGGACAAACGAAATAACTGCTAACTCAAGTTTCATTATTATATCATTTTCTCTTTATTTATTAAAATGAGCTACTTTCACAAATGTCTGTGGAATAATTACCTAAAGAGCTTGAGATGTCAGAACTATAAGCTATAGAAGTTTCATCATTACTCCCTCGTATTCAAAATTGTACCGTGTGAAACACAATAAAATAGTGTATGATTTATCGCAGGAAAAATCTTGTACATTCTATTACACGAGAGATCGTACGAGAAATTGCATCGTCTAAAGCGGACTTTAGAGACGATGCGCATGTAACACCTTAACATTTTTGCATGAATACGAACTACCTTGTTTGCACAACTTATTACCGATTTGTACGATTCCATACTTTCTTGGTCCCGATTGAGTTTCGTACACGGTATTACATTTAGTACATTTATGTGTTCGTGTTTTGATATAAGTTTGACATTTTTTCATTACAGGGTCGCCATAGAACAAAACTTCATTCGTCTACCATCCTAACATCAGCGGACAAGCAGCTTTCCGTACCTCAGATAACCCGAAGAAACAAAAGACGTCACTTACGCTTTAGTATGCCGCCATTTTAATTCCAGTGACCTGTGGGTAGACGCACGTCAATTAAATGCATTTTTATGGCTTAGTGGTGTTAAGATACTCTGAAGTGCCCTGGGAACCTTTCTGACCACATTTTGCCGGTTCCTTCAAAGGAAACAGTAGATTTTAAAGATAGAGTGTGAACTGGGCAGAATTCTTGGAATTTTGGATTTTTATGATTAAGAGTATTTACTGCTAGCTGATGTGTCCGAAGGTGTTATGTGGGTGTCCCGGGAATTTTTTTGACCGTTTTGTTCGAAGAAAATTATAGATTTTTCAGAAAAGGCTGTGACAGTATTTTCTGAGTAAACATTATACCAGTACTAGAATTAGCTCTCTGCTCATTGATATTTTTCATTGTTTCAAGAGTTCTTGGGATGAGTTTATAATTTACGTTAACCCTTCCAGCATTGGTGACCTACCAACCTGGACAAAGACAAGGGAGATTTTGGAGGCAACTGAAAAAATATACTTTAAAAAGCCTGACGACCGAGCAGGTCATCAGGTTTCCACCCTTAAATAATTATATGTCAATTATCTCATCCCAATGCATTAATTAATGTATATATTATCGTATAAATGTACTTTAACTTCGTATAAATGTACTAAAACTCAGGTGAATAGAGGAATTTCTGGAATTCTGTTTAAAGTCGGTAGTATAAATTTTGTATGCCTGTCACACAATTGATTGATACAATTGCAATAAGCAAAGATATATAGATACAATGAAATGAACAGAGTTACAGTTATATCAAAAGTGGAAGATATAATTAAATCAATAGTAGGAGACCTCCTACAGTTAGATTTCCTTTCAATTGTCAAAACTTTGAGTGATATATAGAAGTTGGGATGGAATTTTACAAAGGCTTCAGACTTACAATTTCGAACAGTGTATTGGATATAGTAACTTCCTTTCACCGTATTTACCGGTTCGCACCGCCGTCGTAGGTTGCTCCAATAGAGTGAAGAGAAGATCCTTCCGTCCGTCCAGAGATGATGATGGGTCTTCTGTTTATACGAGCTGTTGTTTTTCGTTTTCTCCTGCCGTGGATTTTCCAAACGAGGCAATTAACAAATCATTAGCAGCTTGTTTTGGTCTCTGAGTATTTTTGTCTTTGCTGATTGTTTGTTTAAAATTAACAAAGTTTTAAGATTTTCTTCTTGCTTTTAAGATTTATACATTTACAAAAGACTTGAAAATTATTTAAATATAGACACATGCGCAGATATTACAGACCCACGACTAAGATTTACTCATCTAGTCGTCGAAATTATTTTCGCGACATTTCAAAAACGGAATCATAATTAAACCAATGGAAACGGAAAGACAAGGCTTCTGCAGGCAGGAAAACGTTGAGTGAAGCAGAATTGGAGCAGATGTTGGAAGTTGATACGGGGCATCGTAAAATTGTTGAACTGAGGTCTGAAGCTGCGGTGGCTGGCTGAAGATTTCGAAGGTGTTGGCAGGCGAAGGAAGTGGTGTGTCTGGCCGTGAAGTTAATGATGAGCGTCCACGCACCGAAAAGCTGCAAACAGCGGCAGGAAGAGTTGAACTGAAGTTCTGCTGGTGCGAATATCGTATAAATTTATTTTTACTTCGTATAAAATGTATTTTAACCAAGGTGAATTGGGGAATTATTGGAATTCCAAAGGAAACTTACTTGTATTGCGATAACGTTAACAAAGATGACAGATGATATTTATTGTGAAGTTCAAGAGGATATAACAAATAGCAAATATATAATAATTCTGATTTATCTAACAATTCTGTTTAAAGTCGGTAGTATAAATTTTGTATGCCTGTCACACGATTGATACAATTGCAATAAGCAAAGATACAGTATATAGATACAATGAAATGAACAGAGTTACAGTTAAATCAAAAGTGGAAGATATAATTAAATCAATAGTAGGAGACCTCCTACAGTTAGATTTCTTTTCAATTGTCAAAACTTTGAGCGATATATAGAAGTTAGGATGGAATGTTACAAAGATTTCAGACTTACAATTTCGAACAGTGTATTGGATATAGTAACTTCCTTTCACCGTATTTACCGGTTCGCACCGCCGTCGTAGGTTGCTCCAATAGGGTGAAGAGAAGATTCTTCCGTCCGTCCAGAGATGATGATGGGTCTTCTATTTATACGAGCTGTTGTTTTCGTTTTCTCCTGCCGTGGATTTTCCAAACGAGGCAATTAACAAATCATTAGCAGCTTGAAATAAGAATTGAAGCTTTCCTGGCGGCGAATATTATACAGATGTTCTCGGGATATCAGCCAGGTGAAGTCCGACGATAGAGCCGACGTTTCAAGAACAGACATTGTTCTCATCTTCAGGGCAAGTATACTGAGACCAGTTCATGTGTACTATATATAGTAACGGTAGGGGGCGGAGCTTAAGAATCTGTGTCTCTGATTGGTTGGCCTATAGCTTGACGCTGATTGGTCGTTTTCATGTATGTTTTCTTTATGACTGGTGTCCAAGTCCGACTAAGTTGAAATCCTGTATCTCTGTTGACATTATTACGTTCTTGTAGTATGGCAAGAGATTCTTTTATTATCCTATCCCAGTAATTGGAGCTCTTTGAGATAATTTTAGTGTCAGAAAATAAAATTCTATGTTTTTCTGTTATGCTGTGTTCTGCCAGGCCTGATTTCTCCGGATAAAATAGCTTGATGTATCTTTCATGCTCCTTGCATCGATGTTCTACTGTCCGTCCTGTTTGTCCTATGTATGTTTTTCCGCATTCACAAGGAATGCAGTATACTCCTGGTGTCTTAAGACCCAAGTCGTCTTTAACTGGACGAAGTAGGTTTCTGATTTTTGACGGCGGTCTGTGAATGGTTTTGATGTTGTGTCTCCTCAGGATTCTTGCAAGCTTTCCAGAAAGTTTACCAGTGTAGGGCAGGACTGCAATATTGACAGGATCTTCAGTTTCTGGGATGGTCTTCTTCTTGCTGGAAAAGGTCCTTTTTAGGACCAAACGAATGTCATCTTTCTTGTATCCATTCTGCAGTAAGGTCTTCTTGAGATGTGCCAGTTCACTAGGGAGGCTTTCTTGGTCTGAGATGGTTTTTGCTCTAAGTGCAAGTGTGCTGATGACTGTATTGCGCTGCGATTTATGGTGAAAACTGTTTCCATTAAGGTAAAGGTCGGTATGGGTAGGCTTCCTATAAACACTGTGGCCCAGACTTCCATCAGGTTTGCGACGAATGAGGATGTCTAGAAATGGTATGCAGCCCTCCGTTTCTGTTTCCATGGTGAACTTAATGTTGCTGTGTTGATTGTTGAGAATTTCATTTGCGGTTACATTTGCTAAGGAATAATTTTTATGATAGGGACCGTATGTCGAGTGAGTCTGATATACTCGCGGGTAGCATACCGTGCGCTGATTTAGAAATTATAGAAGTTGTGTTCAGATAGAGCAGGATCTGAACGGGTACCCCTGGTCTCCCCCTCGCATAGAAGTTGAGAGATACGTGCGCTTAGGTTAGTTATTCCTGATAGAGGTAATTACTTAGGAATAGCAGAATATCAATTAATATTCATAAGTCTCTTACGTGTTTACTGTGTGCATGTTTAGTGTTAAGAGATACTTTTGTCTTAAGTGCTATTTCTTGACGCTGTCACTTAAAAAAAAAATACCACAGAAATAGTACGTTTTTTATTATTTGTCTTAATTAAAGATACTTGCTTTTCTCGCACCCATATTACATGTAAACTTAAAGTGGCATACGTCTGTTGGCGTCAGTTATTTTATGAAAACGTACCCTTCTTACCCATCCTCTCCTCTGACATATGTATGCAAAGTTTGTAATAGTAAAATACATGTAATTCTGGATGCATCCTAGTCAGTGTAATTTTCTGGAAACGCGTAATAATTTGAGAATTTTTAGAAATCCAGAAAGTATCGCTAGTGGGAATTGTATATATCGTATTGTAAAAGCATATTAAAGGAAAGTTAATTATTATGAACTATACTTCCATAGTAGAGGCTGTAACTATTGGAGCAATTGAAAGTTCATTTTGTTCTATGGAAATTACAAATGATCAAATAATTGTGTCGCAGATAGTACCTTGGAGAGTTTAATTTCTTCGTTGTATTTTTAGTTATTGTGTTTCTATAAAATGCTCTCACTTCAAGAATCGCAGTAGAGTGATGACATGGACACTCCCTGAATATTGTGATCTATGCTCCTTGGTAAAAGGTTCATCCCCTCAGTTATAAGTTCTTTTGAATATTTGGTATATTTTCATCCAATTATACGGACGCTATCTCATGTAAAAGTGAAATATTCATTAAGAATATTTTCATAGATAGTTATTGTTATAAGGTTTCACTTCCATAAGTCAGTGACGTTGTCATACATATTCTTTGCTTAATTATACAAGCAGTTAATTTCAAAAATCTTATTCATTGATAAGTGAACTTTAACGAAAACAAGACTTCTTTATATATGATAATTTGATGTTGATGTGCAGCATACAATATTTTTTGTGAATTGATGAGTGACACGAAGTCACATGATATTTGTTCTTGCATTCGTATGTACAGCTGCTGATGTGTCACAGCTGAGTGAGAATTATACCAAGAACTATTTGAGTGCCATCAACTGTTGAGCTGTTGATAGAGATTGTAGGTCATCAGGGAACTGATATAAATAAAACTCATTTGTTTATTAGAAATTATTTATTTTACGATAACACAGGTAATCTTCTTAGTCTGCAAGGCGTATAGATTGTTGAATTTAAGTGTTATAATTCAGTCAACGTTCTGTTCATAGACGTTCATCAGAAACAGATTAAGATAGGTTATATTGAATTGAGTGTTAAAGATTTGCTCGATAGTTATTCTACGTTATTGTGTACACTGACTTCACTTGATATATCGTTACTGAACATTGCTATCTATAATAAAGTGCTGAAAGCTGATCTCTTTTCCAATTCGATGTTTACATTAGAATAATACCTGAAATTAAAGGAACATCACAGTGTAAGTATCTTCGTCCTACTCAGATTAATTCTCGAATCCTACTTGTGGCTTCTCTAATCACCGTTACGCCCGAACACGGTTATAACTGTTGTATAAAAATCCAAAGCTACGACAGTGAAACATTTTCAGCAAAGAACAAGGTAGAAAATCAAAGGTTGGCATGCCTAGGAGTAAATTTGGAGAAGCAGGTATTTAAATTTGACGCAAGGGTGTACTTCCATATAGCGCTTTACGCTAACATTAAACTTTAAGTAATGTGGTGTAATATTATTACATAAAGAGTGTTGTGCGGGCCACATTGATCCTCCTGGATATTACGTTTTTATCAAATTGGATTAAAGATAGATTGTCAATATTATACTAACTGCAATTTTATTTGTTTCTAATCATTTTAACATAGAAAAAGAAAAAAATATCCTCCTACTTTTATGTTTTAACAGCAATGTAGTTTTATTATTTGTATATTTTAATATTATATGTTGAAATATTTTGTAAAATACCAATATATGTACCATGTCAATGAAACTGAACACACAGTACAACTAACTACAGAAATTCTAAACAGTTTGAATATTTCCATTGGTTCGTAACTAGTATGATGTGGGTCAAAAAAGTCACGAGCGCGATAGTTAAAAAAACGAAAGCATGGCACGTAGAAACCGAGTGAATACTGGCTTCGAGTGAATATTAGGATCTATGCAGCTACTAAGAACGAGCCATCTAGCGTGAAAAATGAAAACAACACAACAAAAAGTTGGAAGGCAGAGTCACTTTGACCCCTACCACACTAGTTAAGGGTTAAAATAGATTCAATTTTGGGCGTGGTTGGTGAATTCCGAAGAGGATAAGAATTGCTCTATAGATTATTTTAACGAAGTTTTTATTGGGCTAAATACAAAATAAAGGTAACGAAGTTTTATGGTTTCCATTCCAAAATAAGTATATCTGCTTCAAGATTATGTACAGTTTCTACGCCACTCGAATAGTCGAACACAACACCAGCGCAATAAATTAGAGCCAAAACATTAAAATCTATAATGTGTATCAGAAATGAGACGAAAACAGAACTAATGAAGTGATCCGGGAAGCGAGAAAATTGATATCCAAAACCGCAGAATTTTTAACGAAATGTATGACAGAGTTATGCTTGGAGTACAACAGGTGTTCTTATTTAGTGCCATAACAAATACACTGCCGAAATTCTGTATACTTTAGGACAAAATTATGTAAAAACGTGCTATGTAGTTACGATCAGCGCAAATGCCGCGTCACGAGAGATGCAATACACGCCGTACCTAAAAAATCCGTCATCGTCAACTTGTGACCACGTTATAATCCATTAAGACGCCATATTAGTGCGTGTCAATCGTTTTAGAAAAGTAGGCGAGAGTAGAAGAATGAACAAAAATAGGTTAAACGTTAGTTTTTACACTAATTTAAAACAATATTTTTACATTTTTTAGTTTTGTTTTGTTTCTTTGTTTGTTGTTTTTTCTTGTTTTCCTAGTCTGTCTCCAGTTCTAATGTTGGATTTATTCTCAAATGCCAATCTACATTAAATATTGGATGAAACATCTTTCTCTTACAGTTAGGAAAGATGTCGCACTTACACCGAAAAAGACTGTCTCATGAAAAAAGTCACCGTCGACGCAATGCCTTCTGACGTCAGTACAATCTGTTCCTTTGCTCACGAGTGCTGCTGCGGACAGGAAAGGTAGTCTGCTTGACGGGTTCCCAGATCGTCAATGTTTTTCATCGCGCATGGAAAAACAAGGACAGGGTTCATTCAAATATCCGAGTAATAGCTATAGAATAAACAATACAGTTTTTAAAAGAAAAGCTAGACAAATACGTAAAGGTAAGATAAGATAAAGGAAGACGTGCAAATATATTATTAATGGCATGGGCGAAGAAGATGATGAAAAGTGTGATATAAACATCGTAAAATGGAAATCAGAAGGTGCGTAGAATGACATGTAAAAACTATTTATTACGTGTGAACAACGTAGCACGAACAGGGTAGTTGTACAACACTATGTAAAATAGATAACACACACACTACCACCACCAACTTCCTCGCCCATGCCATTAACAAAATATCTTATCATGGCACGTATTTCCATTCTTTACGTCATCGCGCATGGAAAAACAAGGACAGGGTTCATTCAAATATCCGAG
>JAGDQP010055521.1:0-13121 GCA_022664845.1 Lepisma saccharinum
TGAAGTTCATAATACTTTACGTCTGCGATTATAGATCGCAAATGAGGAATAGATTGTAAAAGACAGTAATTGATGGGATTGAATGCAAAATAGAATGAAGTTAGATCCAAACTGGAAGATCATATTAGTATTTGGCAAATTATTACATACTTAAAAATAATAATAAATTTATTGACGTGTAGTGGAGAGCAGGAGTGACCAATACAGCACAGAATCAGTAATGAAATATGGATTAAATACAATATTAATAATGCAGAATGTCTTGGAAAACCTAAATTTTTATAAGGGTTTTAAGTAAAAATTTAAGAATCAGTAATCACATTAAAAACAACAATAAGAATAATAACATTATGTTATTTTCATTGTAGTGATAATTGTTTCAGTTGTAATAGTAATGATTTATATACCACTATTTCTCAGCATGTCTGTTGACAGTACGAAGTTTACTTGCTCGCATCTCACTAACGAGTTGTCAGATGTTAATTATACGTATACAAAATACCATAACCAAGATAATTCCAAACGAGTCGTTGCTTACTGTAGCCAATGTTGACTCTGATACTCATGCACACGTAATTAAACAACATCCCTATATCAAAGAATACATAACACAGAGGAAAAACTGAAATTTGCAGACTGTTCGTTGTTGAGTATTTATTTTTCGTATATGAGATAAAAGCTGCTGTACCAGTGCGAGTGAGAGAGAACATTCTGATAATGCTGATTAGATCTCGTGGTTATATTCTGAGTGGCGAATATATCTTTATGAGGAGGAAACCGAGGCTCACTCAGGCATTAACGAAAATTAACCGCAACCAATGCTGAGTGCATTATTTCCATTTGTTTAACTCATTTCTGCATGGAAGCGTTAACAACTAGCAGGGGCCAGTCAGGTTATGAAGATTTTTCATACGTTTCTATTTAATCACAGCTGCAGCAATTATTGCAGGATAAAAAGCCGACGAACAAATGGATTTTCTTGACATAGCACTGCATCACGCACCTTAGATACAAAAAAAACGGAAAACCTAACCAAAATATATGATTATGCGTTTTTGCTAAACCCGTGTACACAAATTATATTACCCTGAAATTTAGAAATATTAACCAGACTATTTCTCTACTAAAGTGTCATTATGTCTCTTTTTTCTCTTCTTCTTCTATGATTACATCTAGACATTGACGATCTCTGCATACAGGGTGTAACAGCCTAGTTGCTGTTCCATTTTAATTTTTCTTTCCCTTTTATTTCTTTGCAATTTTCTGTTTCCTTTCGTGATCTCCTTAATTTTTCTTTCTGTGTTTGGTTTTAGTCATGCTTTGGGCGTGTTTCGTTTTAGTTTTCGCTTTTGTTTTCAGTCTGTATCCATTCAGGTTTTCGTTAGTCACGAAGCATTGACTTGGATTTAGTGCTTTATTTTGATTGGATCCTAGTCAATACTTGGCGTTGTGTTTCTTGCTGATTAGTGTGAATCAGAATTCTTCTCCGTTTGATGGGAGAACAGCTCTACCCGCCATGTTAGTTTCAGTTCCATTTTTACCGACCCAAAGGATGGATGTGTGGGTTTTCAGTCATTTGTATTTCCAGAGTCCTGACTACAATTGGTAAATATTTGCTAAATTTAGTAAATCGAAGAATATTCCGATACTATTTCGTCCATTCCGGTGGAATATATTTATGGTTATTACAAGAACTAAAATTGATACAAGTGCTAACAAGACTTTTCATCGATAGCTTTATTTCAAAAGTTTCACGTTAATAAAATTATTATTTTGGTTTTAGGATTATTTGACAGTACCTGTAATATATTCTAAATTCAGTATGGGGCCGTTATTAGCCGAATTCCTACATTTTAAGTATCAGGTCGTTAGATTCTAATAATTAAATGCCAAATTTAGTCTCCCAGTTTCCAATTATATTTAAAATTCCCGGTTAGCAATGTTAACAGCTACCATACATCACCGCTATTAGTCAAATTAACAACAATGTTTGTTCGACCATTTTTACGTACAGCTTCTTGATAAATTTTGAATTCAATTGTAAATTTAAAACCTAGAAATTATTATTTAATAATGGTTTCAACTACAATCACTATTCTCCGTTCAATTATCACATTTATAACATTATCTTTGCATATTTCAAGATTTATTTAAAGAGTAATTTGTATAATGTAGTAATCATCTGTCATGACGTCACGCCTACTATAAGGCCAACTGGTTTCTTTCGTCAAGGTATCTCTTGTATAATAACTCCATTTTTGTATGAAATAAAGTAGTAAAACCTCTTCGAAATTGAATAGCAATAGTTTTGGACTATCTCGTGAAGATTTCAGAAACATTTATTAATTATTATAGAAATTATGAACATTTATATCTGCAAAACCAACTTTTGTTTTCGCTTAATTAATTCACAATGTGTAAAAAAATAGAAGATACAAATTTGTTTGATTTCTACAGCAGAATCTTAATTCTGTTCTGATTTTAATGAAATTATCAACTCCGAAACCTTATATTGTGTAAAATCAGATGAATAAATTGAAGTTTTGAAATCTTTATATTTCTTCGAATATTTTGAGTTTCGTTTCAATGAACATAGTATAGATAACCTCTCAGTTAACTAGGTATGACTTAAGGCATTAGTTGAGTATCCATATAGAGAGTGTGATATTACTTGTGTTGTGCAGTGATTTATTTAACGTTTACCATGATATTCATCTGAATTTAAATACGAATAATTAAGTGAAGTTTGAAAGCAATTGATACTAATTTATTTCCCTGTTTCGATTATCCTAGCGTTTTGAGAGATGCGTTTTAATTAGGTTAGATTTGGTTCATAAATCTGTAGGCCAGTGGTAGGATTCTTTCGCCAGCTGAGATGTGATAACTTGGGAAATGAACTATATATTAATTTCTGCGTATACTGCGTTATGATATATGAAGTGGCTCCAGTATGTGATTTAAGTGATTAGATTATATGCATTTGCTTTATGACACGACGTTTAGGTTGAGTTGCGACCGCCGTTCGTTGTGTTTGTCGTCTTTATTTCAAGAATTGCGATTCCAGACTACAGGTGTGGGCCCTATTAAGAAAAAGGTAAGACATGGTCTTTTGCCACCCTGTAGACTTCGAAGTGAGTAAAGATGCAGTATGAGTCACACATGAATCGTTATGCGTATGATCGTAAGAGATTATTCCCAAGTATGGATTTTCGTTTTCTTTTAGACTATTGCTAATCTGAACCAGCTGGTACTTCAGAGTATAAACCGACGATCTAATTAAAAAGATTGGAGGTGTCGCCTTATCGGTATTCCCTCCCTCGTACAGCTTTACTGTCTTTTAGCAGCAATCACAACCATCTGGAATCCTCTTTCCCAGATATTCTTAAATTTGGAAGACATTTCTGCACCGCTCGTCTGGGGTGTAGAAAATGTTTGGAGCTAGAGTTTAGTTAGATGCGTTACGTTTGTACTCTAGGCTCCTGGCGACTCTATTTATATTCCTGGATGGTTTGGGTGCGTGTTGCAGTTTGGCTATTCCCAGTCAGGATCTGTGACATCTGCAGTTTTGACTCACCCAGCCAGGAATGTTGATCTTTGGTGCTGTTGCAGTTTGGCAACTACCAGCCAGGATTTTTAGTGTTTGCTGTCAATGTAATTATATACAGCTTAGACTGATAATTACATTGTTAGTTATAGAGGGTAGTTGGATACCTTTGTTCTACGCTTTTCTGTGAAAAACAAATGCTATCAATTGCTTCAAAATAAATTAAGCTCTGATAAATAAACTGCACATATTATGAAAGTCGGTAATCGTTACTGAAAGGAAAAGGTCGTTTTCTTTATGAAATAATTATTAAACTGACTGGAGATATTCTTAACTAAAGCTATTGATTTCTTTGCGTACTTGTGGAGATAGTGGCTTACGTCGAGTTAGGTTAATTTTAGTTGAGTTAAGTACAGTGGGAACTGGATGACTGTGGCTTTGGTTATGAGAGTCGATTTACTTAAGGTACATTCAAATTCAAAGAAAATGTCAGATGCAGAATTTTTCTGAGTCCGAAATTTTCACAACATCGAACTAAAATATGTTGCTTGCACAATATTTGGAATATTAACTTCATATCGAGTGTTATTTCGTTGTTGCCATATTCGGCAAATTGTCGAATTTAGAAACTGAACATATCGGCAATTTTCTGACTCTGAGTGTACATAGAAATTATTTGACTTAAAATACCAATTCAGTGTTCTTTTCCATGACAATGAAAGCGATTAGTTAAGACTTTCTGTTAACTTCCAGGCAATTTCTAAACACATTTCAACTTCGTAGCACTTAAAATTGTAATAGAACTTCAGAGTAATAGAACTTGAATTGTTTATTCTGTTTTTTATCTTCTGCTGCAGTTTTAATATTCTGATGAAACAATGAAAGTTGGTATTCTTTTATTCTTCCATGCACATATATGTAGTGTCCCCGAAATAACGGTGAGGTGACTATTTACACCAAAATAAGAAAACATGTTCCTTTGAAGAAATTCAAAATTATGCGTAGATTTGGAGCTACAGGCGCTCAAAGATTTGACTGCAAAAATGCAGTTAAATAAGGACATTCCCTCATCAATATCAGTACAGGGACTACCTCTGTTTGTCTCTTATTACGAGCAGACACAAACCTGTTTTTCTTTGTAACAAAATACGCATAAATCAGATACGTGTCCTATGTGAAGTGGGCCCCAATTAACTAATGTGACGAATGGGGGCAAATCACACATGAACAAAAATAAACTGTCTTTTAATGTCGCGAGTGGCGAAACGATCGATGCGGCTAGCTACAGTAAATTCCCTGTATTAGTACGTGCTTCTTTGAGTAACAAAATGAGTACTTTGTTCATGCTTCATGGCCTTCCGGGTCACTTCAACCCAGTCAAGCAGGAGTGGAATCAGAAGGGGGGATGCGGGGATTTCCGCGAAGGTGAATCGAGTAACAAGTTCTAGTAATTTAAACTCAAGAGCAGAGCAAGAGGAAACCGGTACAGCAAAAGAAACTGATTAGGATCAAGTTCTGGAGGAAGCGCAGGCCTTACTAAACAAACACGAAATTGAGATGGATAAGAACACTTACACATCTGTAACAGCTGATAAAAACGTAAATGCTGTAATAGTTGAGGTAGTGGAAGAAGATAAACAAATTAAACAAAATACTACCGAGCCATTTATTACAGAATCGGAACAAGGTGAACTAATACAAGATAAAGCAAATAAATAGTGTACAAGTGCTGACAGAAAAGGATAATTCTGACGGCGAAAACGGTCATGAAAAATTGGCGGGGGGGGGGGGGTCCAACTATTTCCAGATCGAACACCTCCATGAACATTAATGATACAACCTTCAAAAGAAAGAGTAGGCGCATTAAAAACGAAAGAAAATTAGCAAAATGAAAAGACCGGCTTCTTGTGACAATGAAAAAACCCGTAGCTTTTGGAACACGTTCAAAAAGATCCAACAGACAATTTGTTTCCTAGTGAAAAGTGATAATAGTGATAGTGATGTAACATATACAGACATAGAAAACCATAAAGTTAAACAATTCTATCAAAGTGAAAAATGATTATAATTTTAAACATACTAATCAATTATCGTTTTCTGCTAAATTTATTGGATTTCAGTGCAAAATTTATTGTGTATAATTCAAGAAGTGGGGGCAGTACACCATGCAAACATATCGACTAGCTTTCAATAATGTTCAAAGTCGTCCTGAAGCGAACAGACAGGATGCACCTAAAGAAATTTTATATAACAATAATATACTTATAACCTTGTTTTCAAAACTTAAATATTTAGATGAAGAGATATTTAATAGATATAAGAATGCATCTCTATCCTTCGATAGACGGAGTAGGTACAGGTATAGAAACATGTGTTGATCTACCGTTCATGCAGCAGTACTTTATAGATTCAGAACGTATTACCAGTGGTAAGTTAAAAAAACGCAGATCACGGGTATGTATGCGCACTTAGAAACATCGCATAAGGCACAACGTAATATTTTTTTTGAAACTGAATTAGCAGTGGAATTGCAGAGTGGTGCCTAATCAATGTTGGTAGGGGAGATTGGAATACTGCCTTAAATAAATTAGACATAAGCCCGTCTTTTAAGTATTCACAGTCAGTACTGGAAGTGATTACAACCTTTGGTTTAGTAAAAATTTGGCAACATATGAAACCGAATGAAGAGGGATATAGTTTCTTTACGGCAACTTTGAAAAGCATTCTTGACATATGGTATAGCACATCAGATTAATTAACTCAGATTCAAGGCATTGAAAGGTTATCATTAAGTTTCTCAGATCGTCTATCGGTTGTTCTCTCTATCAAAGTGGAAACAGCTCAGACCTTACGTCATAACTCACTATTGTATTGAAATGACTCGATTTTATCACACGAAAACTTTCGCAAAGGTTTGCAAGATAAAGGGGATTATTCATATAAAAATAAAGACACCAAAATAGTATTGAGTGAGTGATGGGCAAATAGAACTAAAAAAGTTTAAGACAGGTTTGTAAACATTGGACCTTTACACTATATCAGGAAGTATATTTTGTTTACCTCAAAATGAAAGGGAAATAAATTTACGAAACTTAGAAGTGCAAATATTCAGTATGAGATTACACAGGATAATTCAAAATGTGTGTGCATTTTATAATTCTATACCAGGAATCGTCTTGTCAGCTGCAGTAGGAAGTATTGAAATGACAACACCGTTGTCCATTTATCCATGGTGTTATAAATACCCGTATCTGCTCACATACTTAACTAAATTGGCCTATAATGTGATGGATTTACGTAGTTTCGACACTTTTAGTGTTAAACAACTAAATCAGTTCTATATCAATTATAATGTAAATCCTTCCATACCGCGAATCAGTTTAATTAATCCCACTCATGAGTGGACAAGAATATGAGAAAACATCAATGCTAAATGCCGAAATATTACGTTAAAGTCAATTTGGTTCAAAATAATATATGATTTATTCCTATCACCTGAAAAACTAGAATTTATGGGAGTAATTAACTCGTCGTTATGTAAGAAATATAAGGTACAAGCTACCACTAAACATATAATTTCAGAGTGTATTAAAGTCTGGAAAAGATATGTAGGTGATATTTCCAGAAAAAAAAATACCATAGTATATGAAAGATTTATTTTATATCCAGACTTCTTTTTATTTCTGATAAAAAATAATAATGTAATATAGTTAACTGCTAAGTACAAATACTATAACGCCTAAGCATATAGAAAAACTTTAATAAGTGCAACGGAGAAGATTGTGTACAAACAAATTCTTTGCCAATGTTTTAACTGTACTCAATATGTAAAGGGGGTGGGGGTAAAGATCATCAGAAGTATGTAAAGTGCTTATAAAACTATAAGACGACAATGATTTTTAAGTGCAACGTTGATGTTATACAAATCATTAGTGAGTAAGACGCAAAAGAACGAACATTATATATATACAAAAATCTTTGTTAATTTCTTAAAAGAGGAATGTAAAATGTGGGGTGAAAGACAAAAAGAATGAGCAATTATAAGATGGGAATGTTTATTATTATGTAAAAGAAATAAAAGTGATTAGTTGAATAACAAATAGCCGAGCGGATAAGACGAAAGACAAAAAGGTAAACCGAACCGTACTGAAAAACGTTAATCTAACGTTAAAACATACAATCAGAGTTTCGTTGGACCAGCAAGATTTTGCTACTTTAATCGGCCTTCTCATCAATTACGTCATGTTGTAAATTTGTGGGATATGATACACGCACTTATTAGAAATAATGTGAACTAATTTCCGAAAAAAAATATAAGATTAATCAGCGAATCAAATCATATTCTTTATGTAATTTAATACCAAATTTCTTGACCTCATATCGTCACGAGAGAGTTCATGTGATACAGAAACTTGAATATGATAGCGACAAGATTAACCTTAATACTTTAACATCAAGTGGAGAAGAATGAAACTAATTTTACTGTATATTTGCACGTAGTATCGATTGTCTTCTTTCTTATCGGAAAATACATTTTAAACTAGTATTCCTGTACGTGGATTTCCCTGCCATCCTCGTAACGGCATCGAGAGAAGTTCTAGGACGAACCTGTAAAGCCATTTTTATTGGTTTTAGATAAAATCGCCGACTTAAAACGTAGTATACGTGGGTCGCTCCGAAAGTAATGGTTCCTATTTTTCGTCAGAACCGGACTTCGGTGACGGTTTAGTAAACGCTGAATCTCCCCGCTAAAGTTGTTAGTTTGGTTATCGTACGATAGAGAGCAGCAGACGAGCAGTCTATCAGAATTGCGTTTGACATAAGGTACGTAAGAAACGAGGACTTTTATTGGATTTCTCACTGCCGAACAAATTAGCCCAACAGGACGTGTTTTGTCGTTAAAATTATATTCGAGATTGTTTATACGCAGAAACCACAGTGCTTACATCCACTGTATCGTCTCCATACACCTTTAGCAAGCGCCTACGGATATCAATTGGTCCCATTTGTTCGGCAGTAAAGAATTCAATAAAAGATCTGTGTTTCTTATGTACCTCTATTTGATAGACTACCCTACTGATGCTATCTATCGCACCCAAACTAACAGTTCATTAGCGGGAATGTTCAAAGTTTACTGCAGCACCACCGAAGTCCGGTTCTGAAGTCATCCGCAACGATATAAAAAATAGGAGACATTACTTTCGGAGTGCTCTAATATATTAGATATAATTATGTAAACTTAAACCTTCTCGTTTTTCTTATGTAATTAAATTTGAAATTGTAGAGTAGTTACCAGAGCTGTAAAGTAATACACACAGGATGGGAACACACGTTATCTCAAAACCTACTAACATAATTTATGTTATCTTACTTCCTGAAAGAAGTATAACGCATATCCAAGATTCAGGTTTAAATAACAACTAGAATATTAGAGGTGATGGAACTATTCTGCTTAGGGGAAACCGAAAAAAAATCAATTTAGATATTAATGTTACAAAATATATATAAATTAACCTATGTGAGATATCTTCTTGCAGTATGGCAGCAGTCACTCCAGGAAAAATATTTGGATGTTTAAAATATTAATAATGGATGAATCTGTCAAAGAGCAGACACAGGTCTCGAATTCCATCCAACAAGCAATGTATAACAATTTGCGTCAATATTAAAAAAAAATAGTAGAATTAAAAATATTAGTGATTATATTGCAACGTTCGGTTTATTCCACTGCAAATGTACACTAATATGGTTCAACTGATATTCAAACAGTATTAGTTTTCTGTATCGTCTGGATCTCGCTACTCGTGGATCAAAATTAATCAGACTTAATGCTGTCCAACGGCCACTTCCATTAACAACCACGATAAATATTCCCTATTGAAAATATGCAGAAAATATTTTTAAATATTGATAACTAAAATACGAGCAAAGAGTTTCATCTGAACGGATTTCAGTTTCATGGTAATCCATTTGATAGAGTAGTAAGGAAGTTTTAAAAACAATTCACGCTTTACTTGTTAGTACAAGATAAAATTCAAAGTTGCTTTAATGCTTTTAATTCTGTATATGATTGATCTTTCTATGTACTCAAATATACATAGTCTCTCTCTCTCTCACACACACACATACACAAACACCCCCCACTCACTCACTCACTCACACATACACACGCACGCACGCATATTCGTATATGTACAGGGTGATAGATTAATGCATGCAAAAAATAGGGCGAATTCCTTACACCAATACAAGAAAAAAAGTTCCTTTGAAGAAATTTCAAACATGCGTAGTTTCTGAGCAATGTGCGCTCAAGTTTAATACGGCATCGTCACAAATGATGTAATATCTCGACAAATAATGACGTAAGCGGTGTCATCTTGGCAAATCACAATAGAGGTAATCGTGAAGAACGGTAGTAACGCTAGCTCAGAAATGAGTCTCTTAGCGACACTCACAAACTTTCGGATCTAGCGAACTATAAGCTCGATTTTGATGCTTAAACTTGCATTTGAAAGCTCTTTGGCATACTAATACACAGAAAAAATGGATAGGTAAGACCCCGCCTAGCACCCCCTACGTCGGTTCAAAAAAAGATTCAAAATTTCACATTTCTGATGCTAGCACTAATCCCAGACAATACAGGCGGCCGAAACTTGCGAAATCGTACACTACGCTTTAATAGCTTTCAAACGATGTATACACATCAAAATCGGTGAAGGGGTTCAAAAGTTATTACTTTTTTTAGCCCAATCACAGAACTTTCACAAATGATCGAAAAGTTTTCCAGCCATTCTGTCTGTCTTTTTGCTTTAACCTCAAACGGTTGGTACCACGGTTTCTTTGGGGTCAATTGCTGGCCCCAACAATTTGGGGTGAAAAATCCTTATTTTTTTTATAGGAGTTACCGTTTTTGAGATACGGAGGGTGGTCCAAAATGATTTATGGTCGAAAATCGGCCTTTTGTATGGATAATGCACTTTTTAATAGGTAGCCTTACAAATTAAGTGATATCAGTATAAAAAGCCCTTCGGTGTAAAGGGCTGACGCAATAATTCTACTCACAAAAGAAGTGAAATACATTTTGCGAGTGAGTTTCTTTGTGTCACTATGGCGGAAGAGAAGATACTAAGTAATGTCGTCTACTTGTAATTTTATTACAAAGGAAACACTTCCGTCGTAGTGACACAAAGAAACTCACTCGCAGAATGGATATCACTTTTTGTGTGTAGAATTGTAATATCGCAGAAGAGGATACACAACAATAAAACTTAATATGACCGCCACCGGAGATTGAAGTCAAGACGGGTACCTACCCCCCTTCCCCCATCGGTGTCTTGCCTCAATATAAAACCTTGCGAAAACATAAAGGCACTAGTCTTAGCTCACGAAGCATGCACGAAAGTAATTCCGCAAAGAAGTGCCAGATGCAGAAAAATGTTGGCGAAGCAGAAGGCTGAAACACTGGAAAACAAAAAAGGGGGAAAGCTTTGACGAGATCACCTTGAAGAAAAATCTTTAATTATACAATAAATACTTATCCATCAGCTTAAGCACAGCCAATAACACGCGCGAAGTAGAGTAAATTCTGAATGAAGGAAAGGAAAAGAGAAAAAATAATCAATAAAATAACATATCACCTTCCCAGATCAGCATACTCAGGGCCCAGAATCATCAAAGTCATGCAGATAGAAGAAGAAAGAAATCTTAAGATACACATGCGGTAAACAAAATCAATCAAAGAGAGATGAGAAACGATATAAACATAAACCGCTATGCTACTAAGCTACAGTAGGATAGTTATGATTCAGTGGCCCCCATCAGGTTATCGAGCAATCCCTCTATACTAAGCACTTCATACTTCATTTCTTAATCCCTTCTCATCGCCTTCGTCAAAACCCACTTTTCATAAAACGCGAAAATAAAACACAACATCGAGCTACATTAACCAGGTGGAACCCGGTTCCCTTCCCTGGTCAGCAATCGGAATAATTACATCGGCGCAGAAGAATAAGTCCGCGGCGGAGGACCAGTGAACTGGAACCAAAACTGCAACTTCATTCCTATGTCCAGTATCAAACCTCGGTTTTCCAAAATCTAGACCACACATTCATCAACCGGCATTCGAGAACCTGAGGCAGAACCATCCGAATATTAGTCACTAAAATGTACAAGGTCAAGCTGACCTATTGCAAGTTAACGCTGACGCGATAATTTAGAGGAACCTTAACTAATTTGACTATTCTCTGAAATACACCTATATACGTATCGAAATGAAATATCAAAGTCTCATTTCATTTAAGTAACGCTACCGCATGCTTACCAACAATAGCACTTAGCGGACTGACACAACTGAAGGTTAAGTACCTCCAGACCCAGCAATACTATAAATCGAAAAAAGATTATATTTGGTGTACTACCTACTTCACAAAGGAAACCTTTAAATTAAGGATAACTGGTAAAATTGTAATTTAGTTTCCTTAAGTAAAATCAAAAATAATCGCAAAATGATATAAGCACTGAAATTCGCTTATAAAAGATCCTTTTTCTAAAATTTTAGAAACACACACGCTTGTGAATTCCCACATTTTTTTCATATTTTACACGACAAACTTAATAAATATTACATGAAAGTCTCACGTCTCGATGGAGCAAAGATTTATCACAATGTATCACAGAAAATTTCACAAATATATTTCCAAAATTTTAATATTTTATTCTAACAAGGGAGGATACCGAGGTGTAACACCCCGATTGTGATAAGATTGCACAAACATAGAGAACATCGAAAAAGAAGCGACACGTAGTTTTTATATTGGCCAACAACCGCATTGAAAGGGTCAAATAGGGGCATAAACAAGGGGGCAAAATGAGATTGTGTGGAATATTGCGAGAACAGGAAGAGATATCGGAAAAGGTTAAATGTACGGAATACTACCCATAGTCGACGCAAGCAATGAGGTAGAACGCACCCATGCGAAGAAAGAAGAACATCCGGAAATAGAGCAATCACGTGTACAACATTGCAACAAAGTGCTACGAAAATGAGCGAAGAGGGTGGCAAGGAGCAGGAAGAAAGAAGAAACGAAAACGGAAAATAAATGTTTTTGCTATGGGTGCATACTTCGCCCCTAAGCGAAATAGACGCAGATTCATTTCAATGCACGAATATGGGAGAACATGCAGGAAGGATGCAAACGCCGTGCGTAGAGGGACAGTACTGCACAGTGAGTGGCACATATCGCGTAATGGGAACAATGATGTCTATGGGTCGTAGTAACACAAAAACAAAAATGCATTGCACAGTAGAATGTAACAGCAGGTGATCCACATATGTAAGATAAACAGCAACAGTAATATCAGTACCACGCATGAGTATCAACATGATATCACTACGAAAATACGCGTACATATGTACGTACAACATAACAGTATGCAGGGGTGTATGCTGGAAACAAGTCGCTCATTCCTGATAATTAGCACAAAAATGATATTTCAGCGAGTAATCGTCCACACAAAAATAGTGTTAGCACCACGAACACTTGATGATTAATGGGTTCTGGCACTCTGCTGCGCAGAC
>JAGDQP010055523.1:0-13121 GCA_022664845.1 Lepisma saccharinum
AATTATCGTTAGTGTGCAGTTTACAAACCTGCGTCATTCTATATTGAATGAATCGTTGTTACATGTAATTTTACTATGTATACATTCAACATCTTAGATGTGAAGCACGGTATTATATTTCGCTGTATTTATTTTAAACTGTCCATTTATATATCGTTACTTTGGAACCAGTAGGTACTATGTCCACTTTTTGGCAAAATGGAGTTAACACTACAGTCAAAAACTTGTACTGAAGGGCATCAACTCCCAAAATAATATCTCACAAAGCGACCTCCAAGTGGCTAGAAATAGAAATGTAATAAGTTTATACAGGCTTTAAATGGAACTTCAAACTTTAAAACTCGTTTTTCTCAAAAGTAACAAAAGTGGGCATTGTACCTGCTGGTTCCAGGGTTACGATATATATGAGGCGCTCGGGGGGAACAAAATGGTAAGCGCCATCAGAAAATTTCCATATTATATTCAAAATAAAATACAATGGTGTCTAAATCTTGGAACTTCGAGCCCAAACGTTTTGCTTTTTGTTTGTATCCAACAACTGCATGTATACCTGAAAACAAAATGTTTGCGCTCGAAGTTTCAAAATTTAGACACCATTGTATTTTATTTTGAATATACTGTGGAAATTTTCTGACGGCGCTTACCATTTTGTTTCCCCGAGCGGGCTCATATATATAAACTACGCGAAAATAAACCAAAAGTTAATAAAAGCATTGGTAATTTAAATCATTTTCGCATTTACTACATCTTGTACAAAGTTTAAAATGCACTACTATTCGTTGTTTTCTGTCCGTTGATTTCAAAGAAAGTAGTCGCTCAACTGGAGTGCCACTCAAAGTAGGTCGACACGAATTCTACTTCAGTATCAGTGAGTTTCCAACCCATGTGCAATTGATGTGATGTAAAAAAGGGGAAGGCGAGTACAAGAACTCACATACGCCATTATACATTTGGTCCTTCCACCCACATCGCTCCATGTTGTCAGAAGTATTTGGAGAGACTGGCAATCCTTATAGAAACAATCCTCGCGCTGTGTAAGTCCAAATATCATGAGTATTTTTTTATTTAACATGTCAATATTGCTTGAGGAACGATGATTAGAAAACATCCAACGTTGGAGTCTCAAGTTTCAATTTTATTTAAACCTTTAGGCAACTTTGATTCAGGTCGTATGGTTGATAATGTGTTAATTGATGGAATGAAGAAACTGAAAGGAAACGGGAGCACCCTGAGAAAACCCACGGACAAGGTATTCGTCCACCACAAAACCCACGTGACATGAAACGCGGTCTAACCAAGAATCACACACATCAGAGGTGAGCACTCTACCACTGAGCTACCATGGCCTAGGAAATTATAGCAATAAGTGATTCGATACTTCCTGTAGCCGAGTTTATATCCCGGCCAGGACGCTTGGGACTTTTCATCAGTGCACCCATTCCTGGTGTTCTGAGATGCAGATACTAAATTGAGTACAAGAATAGGTCTATCATTTTTACTCCTGTGTAGTGTTCACGGAACAAGATTGAGGCTGTCTCATCTCGAAAATTTCTTTTTTCAGGAAGTGCTTGGTCTCGAAAAGCTGTATATTACGAGAGTTTTGTCTCGTGTCGTATCGTGGGTAACACTACTCTTCCGCAATTTAGGAAGTAAAGGCGACCAAGTGCAAGACCTACCCCACCTTACTTCGTGACGTAAGTCCAGAATGTGGCGCGCTACCTTCATACCCTCCATATCATAGGAAATTAAATATGAATTACAACTGTATTTATTTACCAGTTTCCAGATATGGCCATTTTACACTGCATATATTAATAACGACAAGAGGGTGAGATACGCCTTGCTCTTATTCAAGGCCCTATCCCACATTCACATGGTGTGCCCGAAGTTAAATCTTAAGTCAGGATGGCCGGCCCCGGAAATTGAACCTGTAATGTCCCTATTATAAGGCGAGCATGAGTTGCTGGTAATTTTATGAAAGTAAACATTTTTTAAACGTCCAGAGTGAAAAGTGTTTGACCTTTCTCTTAATTCTCCAAATATCGTTGAAATTGATCCTTAAAAAAAAAGAGAATATTATCTAACTTTCAATGTGAATTTCAGAAAACCATGAGAGTGATGATGTACTCTAATTGCAACCCTACCATTAGCATAATAGGAATATTTCCAAAACTACACTCTGAATTTGTTTCTGGTCTTTAGCTATCTATTCCTCGTACTGGGTTGGGGTAAGGTGAAGAATCGGTGAACGAATGGTTAAGGGCCTAAAATGAAGGTACCATCTCGTCATTTGCTGGTGTGAAAGAAAAATTTGCCAGGATAGTCTATCCCAGGACCTTCCGAGTGCGAGGCAAAAACTACCAACTGAGATACGGCCACTCGGTAGGGATCCACATGCGGCATTAGGATTTTCCTCACATTCTGTTTTATTCAAGCGAAGTTACCTGTCCTCTTCAATTCCCCTATATTTGAATGATTACGTCATATTTAAATTATTTTATGATTCTTTATAGCGGTGTAGTAGAGAATAAATAGTACAGGAGCGTTTGATTCACGAATAGTTTGTTAAAGTATGCGTATGGCAAGAACCGCTTTGAATAATGCATAATGTACTTTTGCAGTATAGCAATGATAGTATTAATGCCACTACTACTACAAGAATAATCAACTGTAATTGTCTTGTCAGCAAAGCTCTAGCCAGAAAAGATTTTGATTATTTTAGTAAAAATCTGCCAAAACTCTAAATTGTCGTGGGTTGTCCGTGCGACACAATGGCACGAACAAGAAGGCTACCAGACGTCAAAATTTATTACTTAATGATTTTTTTCTAGATACCTTCGGGTTAATGTGTGTACGTATTACAAAGAGACGTCTAACAAAAGTACCGGGGCGGCACCCTGGTCTCACTACACCCCTGTTTCTTTACTATTCCAACATCAGAGTCATTGCTTTTTTTTGTTAATTCGATCAAACGATCATTTAAACAAATATCCAGGAAAATCTCGTGCTTGACAAATCACTAATGCACCATTTCTGAAATATTTCGCATTTAAAACTACTTTCTTATCTAACAAGAACAGAAAGACGATTAATTTTGCATTTGGACGTGAAATGACGATCCATTTCCTTATTCGAATCTCATTTCTTCTCGTCCAATCATAATTAAAAGTTGGAGGAGGCGCAGGCCCAGTTAGTTACGCCACTGATCTTACCCATATAATGGTGTCTCGCCAGCTTCCGGTAGTGTAGTCACGTTTTGAGTCTGCCAAACATAGCGTTGATAGATCTATCTTAGTATAACGTTTTTGGACCTACCATCGTTTCACTACCATTGTCAGTTTACGTTTGATTTTCTATGATTTTGTGAATTGGAGAATATTTGTCGATCTTACAAGAATATTAAGTTTGTTCGTAAATTTTGAACTTACGATTGCTTTTGTGAATCCCTACCCTGATCTGTTCTACCATATCGATGTTCATCCGAATCTGAAGAACTCATATAAGACAGTGGATCTAGTGCAGATAAATTTCTCTTAAGTTTTACACATCTTAGGAGATTTCAGTATTACCAGGTGTGTAGCGAAAATAAATGCAACATATGGAACTTCTATAATATAATAAATCATTCTAGGCTGTTATAGCGCCAATGTACATACTCAGAAATTGTAAATTGCTTCTCTTTACTTATTTACAACTAGTATTTCCTGCTATAGCCTAAAAATCTAAATACGTAACTGGACCAGTTACTTTTTAGCAATAATGATTCTCTGATTGGAGTGAGATTACGGGCGTCACCTAAATCAACATAACGTCCAATGGTGTGTTTCTAAACTAGCGTACCCCATATTTTCACAATATAGAAAATTTATAATTGTACCTTTCACTTGTAGATAGTAATATATAGTATCCAAGAATTAGTAGGCGTATTACCCCACTAGCCGCATTCTGTGACCTTGTCCGCGCTTTTTTTAAAAGTATAGTATTACCGATCTGCTCGTAACAGCATGGAAATCATTTGAAAAATGAATTTTAAAATATGTTGGGACACCCGGAATGCCTCTATGACTTGGGCAAATACCAAGTTTGGTGCAGATACGGCTATCGGTAAGGAAGTAATTTGAAACATTTAATTTTTGAAAGAGTTGACAATGCTGATAAAATAAATTGAAGTAATACAAACCTATCCCTGGAATTATGCATCTTGGAAAACATGCAAATCCTTGAGAGCTATTAGATTGTTTAGCGTGTTTTTAGTTCTGGAAAACTTCTAGATTCTTTTGTACTGATCCTCGATTTTTTAATTCAGAGGACTTTAACGGTAAATTATCTTTCGTTTGAAAAGTATAGGAAAGACAGGAATAAGAGAGCAGAACTATGTGAATTTACTGAAATGAGCAGAAAAGAAAAAGGAGATACATGGCGCAAGTATTGTTCTAGAAAGGGAAGAATTTTAGTTAGAGAGCTTGCATAAAAAGATGAATTTCAAAACTCCTTACAAAGTCGAATATTCTCCGAAAGATGATAATAAACAAAAGAAAGAATCGCTACATTTGAACAAGGAGCTTACTGAATTGCGAAAGAAAGTATATCTGATGTAAATGCTAATAAAAATATGCTTTGCACAGGGTTGAGTAAACTCACTTTTAAAGTGAGCGCAGCCTAACTCAAACTCAACCTTCAAACACTGAGCTAAGCACACGCTCATGCTCACGTTTTGAAAACTGAGAGCTCTCAAACTCACGCTCATGTTATTTGAGCTTACGCTCTTCTTATTTGAGCTTATTCACGCTCACTTCTGCTAACAAGGATAACAGTTACCTAATTTAAAAATACAAATGTGTGCACTGGCTAGAGCCTAAGATGCATAGAAAGCAGAAAAAATATAATACAAAACTTTTTAAAGACATACTTTTTTAATCAATTCGTACTAAAGAGTAAAAATAATTTTCTTTATGCATGACATATTTATGCTTGAAGCGCGCGCTCATATAAGTCACTTTATACATTTTTGAATTGTCGCGTTCCATGCCTTCCTTGTTAGTTATGCATATACATTTTTTTTTACTTTTAGTACGAATTGTTTAAGAAAGGTATGTCTTTAAAAAGCTTTTATATTTTTTTCCGTGTTCGGATACTTTTTTCAAGCTAATGTTTTGTTACCCAAATCCTAAAGTATTCTGCAACCAGTCAAATGCAACATCGTTACAGGTTAGTATTTATTTTAGGATAAAAAGTCCATATTAAAGAAAATATATTAAAATATGCTTTTAAAATATATAAAAAATATATGAAAGTAACAATGGAATACTGTATTGTCACCCGACTTACGTCGCTGTGCAAAATTTCATCATTGTATGACGTCGGGAAATGCGTTAAATTAACGTTGCAAGATCTGAGGACACCACGAACCCCTGTGAAGTAAAGAAAAGAATATAAAAATAAAGATAGAGAGTATACTCTTTATACATTCATTTTTAAAATATACAAGTTTTTAGACGAGTTGCAAACCTCGGTTAGAAAGCTATCGAAATCGTTGAGAGTTCATTTTCAGAAGTAATTGCTTCTTTCTGTATAAGACTCCCTTTAAACTCAGGGTTTCCATTTTCGAATTTTCTCTCTTCACTTGGGTTAAGAATTAGGTCAAGATTCGATCATCAGGTCTCAGAGTTTGGCACTGAGTCTGGCGATTTCGGTGAAGATCGGGTCCCGAGCCATTCAGATCAAGATCGGAGTAATCAAGTCACGGGTCAAGTTTCGGACAGGGTCAATCGGGCCATTCGGCTGAAGTTTCGGACCGGGTCAGCTATGTTTGGGTCAGGCCGTGTCACGAAAATTGACCCGGTATCAGCTCTGCTTGTGACCTATGTCACCATCTGCACTTGGACCTGCCTTGAGTTACCTATGCTGAATACCAACCTGCGAACACATATGGGTCATGCAAGTCCAACAGAAATACAGTAACAAATGAGAACACAGTGTAATTAAAGACAAAGAAGAAATAAATTGTTTTAAGGGCCAAAAATAATAAATTAGCTATCACATGAAACGGAAAGTTAAAAAGAAGCCCGGTTACGTAAGTAATGATTATCATATCTGAACAAGGAAACCGGGAAACTGGAAAAGTCCAGAAATCTGGGTGATTTCCCCAAAAAGGAAGCCCACCGTACAGACAAGAGGAAAATGAAAAGAGATTAAACCAACAGAATAAACTGCAGGTCAAGTAGGCAAGAGCCCGGTTGGATCATGGCTGGGCGACCAGTAAAACATATTCTTATTCTTTGAAGATAAACTTAGAATACTAAAATAACCCAACAACCACTATCACTAGATGGCTGAAACTAAAGAAACCGTGATCTATAGAAATCGGAATGTCGGGAAAAGAGAATAGTGCTTCACAAAAAAGAAATAAACTTTCATATTCTGACAAGAGGTGATACACACACATGAGCACACAAAGGCTCAAAGGACAGAGTAGCCAGGTTAACCGGGAATAACGGTAAACCGCTAAAAACAAACATATAGAAGAAAAACAGAATCAGAGGACGCTGGTACACTATTATAAAAGAGGACATATATAAAAAGAGAGGACCGGACCGGCCTGCGGTGAACGCAAGAACATTACAAATGAAGACAACAGGAAAATAATGTACTTCCTTCATTTCTTGACTTTACAGGAGAGCATTTTAAAAGTCCATAATTACCATTGCTTGTACCTGCACATCAAATAAAGATTTGCTTGTAATAGACGGACTATGCATGTTCTCTTCATCATGCATGATACTTTGTTAAAAAGTGATTCAAAGAGCAAACAGAGATGACAATCTTATCTCAATTTGACTAGAAATAGACAAAGTACATTATTTCCCTTTAGTCTTCAAATTAAATAGAACCCTCATTACATGTGTCTGCTCTCACTCAACACGCAAGAAGAGCAATAGTCCTACGTACGTTTAGCTCTTCCACTCTCATTTCACACTTCCAAGTCTCAAAACTTCGTTCTATTTAGCATTTCAACAGTTCTACACGCGATACAAACCTCCTGTAATTTTTACATTTTCTGGCTGCCTAAAAAGATACTAATTAAAATAATCTGAATTTCGGATGAGGGTTCAGACCCTCAAGACCCACACCCTAAATACGTCCCTCTGTTTGTGGATTCGAAGTCGGTACTTAAACTGTCTTTATAGGACATGATTTACACGTTACCAAGTAGTTCTCTTTACTAGTTGCTTGTAAACTTTTGAGCGTTGCCCAAGGAATTTTCTCCATATCTTCTTTGCACAATTAATTCTTATCGGACTAACAACAATTCATTTGTATATGATGTACTTACTGCACACGTCCAATCTTCTAGCTACAAATGCACTTGAATTAATAGAGTGGTTTAATTTTCACCACAAATCAAACGTTAAACTATTTTAGCATGAAAATATTCCGTGTTTACCATTATATTAAGGCGCTATACGTAGGCGTATTTATTGAACAAAAAACTTTAAACTCTTTGTTTATATTGAGATGGGCAACATTTTACTTAAATTTCTTTGGTAATGATGAAACAAATGATTCCATACATTCTTCTAATTATCTTTTCTCCCTCTTCTCAGAGAATACACACAATGCAGGAAAATAATGTCAGGTACCTAAACAAAACACTAAAAAGTCAATTTCGCTTAGGTGTAACAACTTGTCATAGGGTATCTTTTACCAGAAAGTGAGCATAAAAATGAGCGTGTCTTTTACGCTCAAAAACTCAATTTATTTCTGAGCAAAACTAACGCTCAAACTCACGTTTTAAAAAATGAGCGCGCTCAACTGAAAACTCAATCAAATTTAGCGCGCTCATACCCAACCCTGGCTTTGCATTAACCTGTCTTTACCATGTTGTCCTCAGTTTGAATACATTCAGAGAAATGTATTCTGTTAGGAACAATTTATATTGTTACTCTTTCTTTTTTCTCATAAGTAAGCCAGTCTGTTCGTTCTTCTGATAGAAGTGTTAGCTATGTTTGCATCTATTTTTTTTTTGAATTGGAAATGTAAAGGAAATAATAATGTTTGTTTGAGAAAGCAGTAATCAGATCTATGGTATTGTGTATGCCTGTTATTCGAAGAGATTTAAGAAAGCAATAAATAGTGCAAAGGAGAGGAAAATTGTATAAAAATGCTGTTAAAACTTACTGTTATTTATACTTCTGCAAGATGTTCAATAGATGTAGGCTTATCTCAGTTGAGGAGCCCATTCTAAATTCGTAAATTTAATAGATTGATCAAATTATCGATTTTGTAGACTTCCTTAAATCAGTTAATTGAATAATCAGTTAAATCATACAAATTTGACACTATTCTGGAAGATGTGGTACAAATTTAGATTCAATACATTTTCTGGAAATTTTTATGCATGAAAAACAAACCAGCATGTAACTTTTCCTGTCTTATTCTAGGAAGGAATATATTGCACTTCAATACACAATAATTCCAATAAATCTTACAGTAGTAGTAGAACAAAATGAAACTCACATTTGATATTTATTGCTAGACTTCCATTAAGCTCTTTATCGTAATCTAACCACCCCCTGGTCCTAACGTTTAAAGTATTCTTCTCTATTAACTCTGAAATACTTGTAGTATATCGAAAATTAAATCAATCATACACGTGTCACTTTCATTAATAATATTAGCACCCACTAAACTGAGTACGTATGGCATAAGATTGAGTTTGTACATATATAGAATATGTAAAATACGCCTTTTAAACATATTTATATGAACATAAATAAAGCTTACACAATTGTAATTATATTCATTTATAGATCATTATATTTTATCTATTATTCAAGATACAACGCACTAAACATAAATGACTTATACATAACATAGTTTATTTTAGTACGAGAAAATTATTCTACGATATAAAGGAGAAAGTGAAAGAGTAGCTCAACGGGTATTATATTATCTCCTGCTTTTGCTTGACAAAAATTTAATTGTACTTCGGTTTTTCATTGTTACATTGCATTTCCACAAGAAAAAACACGATATCGTACATAAGGTATTTTTCTAGCATAAATAAAATGGAATGGTCGGTGGAAGCAAAACTTATTTAATTTATTGAAGCTAACAACACAGCGTGGAAACCACTCAACCTTTATTTCTAAACCATAAAGGAAAAGCTTCTCGGAATTGTCTGTGAGTTATTATTCTCTACTCTGTAGCTAAGGTTATGTAAAAACCTCAATCATTCATTTCTATGAATGAAGATTTGAAGAAACAGTATAAAAGAGAAACTCAAATATTTTTTATCCACAAAGGTAGAAAATATATACTGAAAAATTCTGGAATCAGTTGATCGTTAAGTTTAAGTTTCAGTCACGCATAGACATTCGCCAGAATTCTTTTTGAACAAAGGAAAACAGATGTCAAATTTTCTCAAGCTTTTGAATGATCTAAATATGACAATCCGTCTTTCTATTACTACCAAGAAATGCATTTCAACAATTCCGAGTTACTCATTATTTTCACATTCTATTGTAAAAGCTTTTCATTTATTCAAGGAACGAATATCAAACAATCATTCTACCATGTTGTTGTTCGGAAGTAGAAGACGTAAACAACAGAAGACTGACGACCACTTCAGGCAACCTCAATAAATCTATTGTTGTCTTTCTTTTACATATTGAGAATTATTTTGAATGCACATAAATCTTTAATTTAAAAGATTTTCTCTAAACCCAAAACTAAATTTGAAATTTTACATGTTACATTTGTGTTTTTTTTTTTAGGTTTGATAAATGTATTTTCTTTTCCGTTCTTTCCTCACGGAGTCTGAATCGTCCATCGAAGCGTACGCGCGAAATAACGTCTATGTTACATTTTGCCTGTACTGAGGAAAACGGGAAAGAAGTTGAAACTTATTCGCAGAGCGGTGTGACGCTGAATGCTGTCACATAGACCTTTGTTCCATCAATTCAACTTACTGTTTAATAGTGATGGGCCAAACGGCTACTTTTCTTAGCAGTGATAGCAGTATCTATACTCCATCCTTGCACAAAGCATTCTTATTGAGTACAACTTCAAATAAGTCAGTTACTATGACAAGCAAATGAAATCCATATCTTAACTTTATTGTACCTTCAGATTTACTTAAGTTTTCTTTACACGTATAATATACACAATTCAAAAGGTACTCATCTCCATAACTCAGCGAAAACATTCAACCATCTAATAAATAACATCCGAAAAGGTACACCTTATTTTCCTTCCTTATTCCATATCAACTTATCCAACTTGGATAACATTTCAAAGAAAAGTTAAGTTTCCATTACTTCATTAAATCAAACATGGAGCAATATATTTACTTGACAATGAAAAAGAAACAACAAACAGTCAAGCAGTATCTTAAACTCATAACATTAATTCAAACATTAGATATTCTTAATTATCCCATATTATAGTAATCTACGTCTAAAAGTAACCCACTTATCAGTGTTGCTAATTTATTTTCTATAACATTATCTTTATTCCAATTTGCTTCCATTTTTTAAACATAGGAGCACAAAACTTAAAAAAAAAAATTATTTGACACAATAGCAACATACTGTGGTTGTTGCCGCCCCCAGGAAACCCGTTGTCAGTGTTGCATACCGGTGCCAAAAATATATCTAATTGAATTTGAATTTATTTTAGGCTTTTAGGCATCTGAGGCTCAGGTCTAGATAGGGTGGGGGAAGTGATGATGGTAGGTAGACGGCCAGGGCCTATTTTGTAGATACCATCCCAGCGTTTTCCTGGTATGACTGAGGAAAACCAAAATATATCTCATGAACCATAAGGTGTAGAGACGTGCTTGAGGTATCGTTGGAAAGGTCTTGCCTAGACTAGTTCAGAACCGCTGGAACCGTCTTGATTGATGCAGTAGTTCAGTGTTTCCAACCAATTAAAACAATTGTTCATATTATTTCCTTTCAGTTAGACATAGCTATGCCAAACTTTGTATAAACATTATTCCACACAATAGAAAAATGCAGAACGGGTCTACGTTTCAGCAGTGTTGCCAACCTATTTTCTGTAAACTTATCTTGTTTAAATTGCTTCCGTCACACAAAACGGCACCAAACTTGACAAAAATATTATTTGACATAATAGTAACATACCCCCAGGAACCCCGTTGTCCGTGTTGCCAACCCATGCCCCAAAATTTATTTCATGAACCATTAGGTGTAGAGAGGTGCCTAAAGTGCCATTGGAAAGGTTTTGGCTGGCGTAGTTTAGAACCACAGAACAGTCTTCATTGATGTAGTAGTTCAATGTTGCAAACGTATTTTAAAAAGAGATAATCAACCATTCAAATTTCTTGCATTCAGTTACAGTTAGCTGCGCGAAACAGTATAAACATTATTCGACATGATAGAAAACACTGTGAGTTTTCCCGTACCAAAACTGTAAGTAGTTAATTTAAGAGGTATGTAACTATCAACAAATGATAGCCAGCTAGGCCGAAATCGCATCTAATTACCTTTAATCATATGCCAATGCTCTGGGAAGTATCTAAAATGCATCCCCTAAATTTACTAAGTAATACCATAAAATACTTTATATGATCCCTACGCTGAACTTATATTTCAAGGGAAATATTACATAATCGCTTAGGGCAAACATGTAGTATATTGGACAACAATAGTGCAATAACCTGTTGATATTCTTGTGCCCAACTTAAATTACGTTTTCTCATGGTATACATCGATATTCAAATAATTAGTTTAATTTCGGTAATAGAATTTTCAGAGACCGCGAATATCTTCATAAATGCACACAATATACATTCCTTTGTAAATTAACAAATTAGGATCACTATTTGAAATCCATACGATTCGAATTACATCAAGAAGAAACTATATGGAACAAAAAGTTCACTGTTCTAAACAACATAAATATGATCCAAATCTTTGAATCAACAACTTTCAAGATCTGCTAAACACTTATTCATTGTTTCGTCTAACAATCCACTCTCGCTTCTTTTTTTTTAGCACTAATCTAATATTGTTCCTAAACTAATTGTTTTCAATCACCCTCCTTTTCCTTAAACAACAGAACATTCCTGAGGTGACAGTATTCCTAGAAATTACAATTCATTAATTGTAACTATTTTTTTTTTCTTCTGACTGTACACAACAAAGCAATCATTGCATTTCGCATACTCACAATGATACTCAAACTATCACACACTCTAATAAGAATATTCACACACATCATAAAAGTACTTTTGATACTATACAAAATGTTAACAAATAAAATAACTGAATTTGACTATTTACAAAATAAACAATAATAATGTGCCTGTTAAACTATAACTGATCACAGCTCCAATATATTACATTAGGTTAAATTTAAGTTCAATATCCTTCACAATCAAAATGTTTTTTTGGTTCTCTAATCCTATTTGACCTGCGCACAATTGGTAACGTTTGTTTTTCTGATATTTTTAAGTCGTCCTGATTCCACCAGTGTACGTCCTCACAATTTCCTTCAATCTCTTTCCGTTGATCAGGCATAAAAGTTCCCAGTTGGTGCAAATGTACTTGCCTGCGATGCCCATTAATGTCAACTTCTACAATTCTAGAGCCTACGATTCTAGTAACTTTAGCTTTTAGAAATTTTGGTAACCTGTTAGGAATGGTTTTCACATATACCCAGGTGTTCACCGCTGGTAATCTTGCACTTTGTTGTATGTTGTTGTTGCGCATATTTATTTTATGTCCTTGAGCCTTGTTGAACCAAACATTAAATCTAGTGTTTGGAGTATAAGATAAAATTAATTCCGCAGGTGATTTACTTCCTAATAATGGTGATTTTGCAAAACGCAGATCGCTTTCCACCTCTTTTAGTATTTCTTTCCAGTTCGTTGTTCCTCTAATATTTACCATTTTCTTTAACAACGTTTTGACTTCCCTTACATTTCTTTCAGCTAACCCGTTGCTCTGTGGGTGGTAAGCTGGGGACTTCTTTAGTATTATTCCGTGTTTACTACACCATTGTGTGAATTCAGCGGATGCAAATGGAGGACCATTGTCGGAGACTATCAACTTAGGGTAACCTAAATTGCTACAAAATTTGTGTAACTTTCCTAT
>JAGDQP010055525.1:0-12714 GCA_022664845.1 Lepisma saccharinum
TTAAAATGAGAATATGTTAGAATGGAAATTAACTCACTGGTTTTATCCAAACTTGCATTCTTATTTCAAATGAGATAAACATCTTGATATCACATTTCTAACAAAATGTGTAATTTGTAATGTGTAAACACGTTTCTCGATGCACAGATAAAAACCTATTTGTCAGTTTTAAGAAAGTGCTCTTTACCGTTTACAGAAATGTCTACAGGTAGGTCTATCATTTCTACCTGCCAATACATGAAACCCGGTGCAAAACAATAGAAGCTGAAAAGTATCTGCCAAGTTGAGTTTAAGCATTTTGTTCCTCTACGGGCTTCGAAATTTAAGAGATCGAAAACACAGCTTAAGAAGGTTCATGTGTGCTCCCTTGCCTTTGCTCTTAATTCCCCTTGCATTTATTGCCTTGTTTTTTGTTAGTAGCTACTTCTTTTCCCACACCACAATTCGAACCATTTCAAGCTGTCCGGCCGAGACAATCTGTCTCAATACAAGAAAACATGAAATACGTACTGCATAGCGGCCAAGGCTTTTGGTGCTTTTCTGAGGATAATAGCAACAAACGTTAATGTGGGTCAATTTCTCAATGGTGTAATACAGTTCTCAAAGAAGAAGGAGGATTTCTTTTCAACGTAGCTTCCTTGTTTTACAATTGCTTTATAAAAATAAAATAAAAAATAAATAAAGATCCCAACGGTCTAACATTCTCTTAGAGGCAATTCGTTCGTTTCATAAAGATATTACTAACAGAAAGCAAGGCTTCTCAACCCCATTTCAGGTAAATATTTATATCTACCACACAACAGGCAGAGAGTACCAAAGGGTTTATATGCAGTTCTTTTATCTGAGAAATGATATCTAGGATCCAAATATTATGAGCCGAGAATTTAACATCTAATTCATCATGTGGGGTAAAGTGAAGTTTATGGTAGCGAAGAAATGTAAAAATTATAGTAGAAATTGAAAGTGTTGAAACTTGAACACAAGCAAAGTTTTGAGCCAAGAACTTGTCATATGCGAGTGAAAGGGTCTTGCAATTATTAGGTCCCTCCGCGTTGAGAGCGGGCACATGAAATATTGAACGTCATGAGCATCGCTTATAATAAAAAAAAGAATCTAACCTAGATTCGCTCGATCGCCAGTGTCAGTGAATTTTGTAGCATTCATAACATGAAATGACGCCATTTGTAGTTCTCCACATGGCGCCATGTTTGTATGTGTTTGTTCAATGGTGGGCGTATTAATATAAATAATAATAATTATTATTATTATGACTTCCAAAGCCAAATACTTAAGTAGACAATTTCATGGATTTTGTCCGTGCATGCTCTACTATCTAAATAAAATGAATTTTAAAACCTCTGGCTCCAGTTCTAAGAGTCTCCACCTCTTTCAGGCATGTCTTATCTGGCTGCTGTAGAAAAATGAAGGTTTCAAACAATATATTCGGAGAAACAAAAATGTATATTTAATATTCCCTGACTTTACCGGGTGTCTTTCCATGAAACTTTTTTTTTTCAGTCCCTTCTACTTGTAAGCTGAATTCCCTGACTTTTCAAAGTTTTTCAGGTCACTGGGAATCAGTGCTTGCCATCTACTAATTCAGGATGCTGTAGCATGAGATTTTAATGGAATTTCAACATTTTTAATGTATTATAAAGAACGTTTCGATGCAGAGTTAGTTTTTACTTAGTCACTATTATGAACACCGTATAATTAAGTAAGCATTGATTACTGTCTGGGTCTTATTTGTAACTACGATTTGGAAAATGTATGAATTTCCTGTTGGGAACATCAGAATTGAAGACTTGAATTGCAAAAGATCCCAAGTCCACTTTTTTTTCGTATTTGCATTTTTTCTGTTCATCGGTATCTATGTTCGAATGGTTATCCACTTGCATAATTACATCCTAATCATACCGCAGAAACCCTTTTTCATAAAAAGTAATTTCAGCTGAATAGTTTGTTCCTGCTGAAAAAAAATGCGTTGGTGAACTTGGGATGTTTTGCGTTCAAATAGAATTGGGCGTAATTTCCTTCCTTTTGTGTTCATCATTGTCCCAATGTAAAGGATAGATTATGAATTATGTGATGTTTAAAATTGTACCAATTTCCATACACCATAAGGAACACCATGACATTTATGATACTTAAGAAAAATATACTGTAAGTTTACTAACATTTTTTTTATTCCAAGTATAAACTGTAATAGACAATCAAAATTGTAAATTGCTAAATGAGAATTGTATACATTCGACGAAATATGTAACGGTGGCAGGAGTATTTTGCTTGATTCCAGTAAGCTCGAATGAAACGTTTATCACACCTGGAACTAAATATCTTCGTAAAGGCCATTCGTTCGTTTCATAATTAGCACGGCTTTTTCACTCGCAAAGAAAGCAGTGATATAACCGTGCTGGAGACCAAGTTACAATCCCGACCACTTTCAAATCACCACATATATTCCATTTGTGTGGTGCATCAGGGAAGCCGATGTCTTCAAAACAAGAACCAATGAAACAAAGCGAAGGTCATTTTCGTATTCAGCGACATGGAATTACTAAAAAAATATGAACCCACCAAAGATACATTTAGGTTGTTAAACAGTGTAATTAATAAATACTGTATGTGCTTCATGGCATATTTATTTGAGATCCCGTTACAGTTTGAAAAATATGTAGACCTATTATATCTTTCTAAATACTAGTTTGCTATTTTATCTACTACCTTACTTAAACAAAAGTATACTTTACATTTCAAAGCATTTAGAGTGTCTATAACTTTTGTTAACTAGATAGGACGTTTCGGTGTAAAGATTAAAATTTTTACACCAAGATGTCCTCACACCTAAACATCCGTACACCGAAACAGCCGTGCACCCAAACATCCTACACCCAAACGTCCTGCACCCAAACGTCCTGCACCGAAACGACCTACACCGAAACGTCCGGCACCCCATAACAATATGTTTTTGAAGAAAAAAAAAATCCTAATTCTGCCGAGTTCCGAACCCGGGTCTGCTACTCTATAAGCCGAAGTCCTAAGCATGTAGCTACGATAGCAGGTTCCAAACGGATTTGGAAGCTTTATATATACAGTAGTTCGTGTGACACACGCCCGATATTATCCCAGTCCATAGATACTAGTATATTCACGTCGTCGTAACTTTTGATGCATTCCATGTACTCGTAGAACCCGTGTCTACTGCAATAGTTCATTCAGCATGTGTCATGACAGCGCGCGCATCCTGTGAAAGGCGTCCTTGTTGCATGTATCAGTGTAATACATCATATTGAGTAATATGCATAATTTAATTTTGTACTCAGTTACAAACTTCAGTTAATAGTAAATTGTCTTTCTTACAGATATTGCATCAGAAGGACAGTGCATATTCGAAGTGTTCGGTGCAGATAATGTTGCTGAAAGATCGTTTTCAAAGTTCAGACTGATTGCTGAAGAAGTCCAGAGTTGTATGTTTCTAAGTACAGATAAATTACGAAGTGTGGTGATAGATTACCAGGTGAGTGCTTTTTTGATAGAAAATGCGTGTAAAGTGAACAAATCTAAAACTTGATTGGATCAAAAGTAGTGTTAAGAATAATGTTAGTGAATACTGCACTTTTGTTACTTCTGTCGTAGGGAACTGGAAACGCCTCAGTATGATACGTTTTGCATTCCTGTGACCATATAAGGTACTAAAATGCGTACAAAATACTAGAAACATGGCCAAATGTGCAAGTTTTCGTCTGATCCCCAGGCGCGTAAAACCCTGTTTAGGTCACGATAATAGTTAGTCCTTTTAGTACACAGTGCTGTTCAAATTGCGTGTTTTCATTGTTTTTATTGTGCCGAAACTGATTGCGAAATCAGAGGGTGATGTGATATGAGTCAAAGGACACAATTTACATGGTACTGTGTGTGCCTTTGTTCTCACATCACCCCATGATTGTGCATGAGAATCCGCGCTTTAAGCACCAGTGAAAATCATCTTATTTAAACTCCATTGGCGTTATTTCAACTGAAGACAAGGAGGTTACTACTGTTGAAAGTTAGTTGTTTGTGCAACGGAACAAATTCTCTAGCAGAAAAAGCGAAGTGAGAGCTTTTTTTTGAAGGGAGGGGGGGGGGGGGGTTTGGGCAAAAACAGGGAGGTTTTGCTATCGTAAACCCTCCCCCCGCCCAAAAGAGCTCATTCATCTTTTTAGTTAGGGAATTTGTTCAGTAGCACATGCAACAAACCTTTTTTTTTTTTTTTTCAATAGCAGTTACTCTTAGTCTTGAATAGTACGATATGAACTGTAGTTGAAATAACGTAATTTTCATCGTTTTTCTGGTGTGTGGAGTGCCTATTTTCATACAGAATTATCGGATCATGTGAATGGAAGGACTCAAATCACCCCCTGGTTTTGCATCAGATGTAGCACTCCATACACCGGAAACAGAGTCACGTAATTTGGAGTGCTTTGCGAAGTCCTAACTATTATCGCGACTTAAACGCAGGTTTTGTACGTTTAGGAATCAGTTTTTCATTGTTGTTGCTTTACAAGTTTGCTCTGACATTTTTGTCAGGATAGAGGCACTGCACGACATGGCAACACCGTTCTCATCTACCACGAGCTGCCAATCGCTTTCTTATTTTGTGGGGCGTATACAGTTCATAAAACGAGTGAGCTATTTTAGTTTCCTGTTTACCAGTCGTCAAAGTTTGCACGGGTCCTTGAAGATCTTGAAAGTACCTGAATTTATGGTCTTGATTTTTCAAGTTCTTGGTAGTCTGAAATTCATTATTAAATTAAAAAGATACTTGAAAGAACTTTATTTCTGTTACTTCGAGTTAAGACTCATTTTTAGGAAGTAAACTTAAAATTATTTTCGTGTCTTCTTGTGAGAATTTTGTTCTACACTTACCTTTCCTGAAATTCTTGCTGAGACTATTCGGTTTTAAACTTCTCCCCCTGCCCCCCGAATTTAGTTGACATTCGTTGTTCATATAGAATACTTATTCGAAATGAAGTAGGCGCTATAGCTCGAATTACGTAGAGAAGTGTAATGTTGGATGCATCATTTATAAATGCATTTTTTGGATATACTAGACCAATTGCTGTTGTTACAAATAGTTTTTATTGAATAATGCCTCGTGTAGATTATTGTAATGTAGTGTTTACTATGTTAGAACACATTCAAAAATACTTCTGTTCCTTTTATATTTAATCTTAAAGGTTCTGACTATCAATAGATTGCAGTGGTTAAAAGTCTCGTAGTGACGGGAGTAGCATTCTTTGGCGCTTTTGTTCAAAATTCTTGCGCGTTCAGGAAACTTCCTAGCTTCCCATTGTTTCAAGTTACCGGTACCATGACACTTGGTCTCATACGAAACTATTATTTTCTGTTCCTCACCATAATTCTTTCAAGTCCTTTTTACGATTTCTGTGTCCTGCAAGTGGAACACAATACCAGTCTCTATCACAGCGTGTTTACAGGTAATAAATGGTACTGACGCAAAAAAAAAAAAAAGAAAAAAAGTACTAGTTCCTTTTACCAACTTACGTAGTTTCGTAATTATGTAATAAAAATATCTTCCCATGTTGAGGGCCGCTCGTCTACTGTCTCTATTTCAACTTTCTTTAGTTGAGGATAAACGCAATTGCACAAGTGCTATGCATAAATATTTTATCCTGACGGATTTTAGTACAAAGAACTCTTCCAGGATTTCGAGTCGCAAAAATTATTCAGCCACGGTCATGTAAGATAAAGCTACTACGGTTCACAACGACTTGCATATGGGAAATGGTGTAATGCTCGAACTTGACTGGCTTAGCATTGAGGGTGAAAACTGAGTTTATTACAAGAGTGGAAAGTATAACAACCGACCTAGCTTAGATTAATCGCCATTACAAGTTTAACTTCTTCCAACGGACCCTATCTTCATTTCAATTCAGTTTCTTCTTCTCGTCTGTTAATTGCCTGATACACATCTTTAGCGTCTCGTTTAACTACTGGACTGCTTTCACACAAACTTCATACGCCTCTAGCTCAACTAATCAAGTAAAAAAAAAAATGAATAAACAGCGCTGGGAGTCCCAAGATTCAAACAAGAGTTATATTATTAGCGTCTTCACGAACCCTTGTTAAGTTTCCCCTGACTGGTTATGCAACTACGCACTACGGGTATGTCTTGAAAAGTTGCTGGAGTCTCGGACCGACTCTCACTGACCCCTCTGGTACCAACCCCACCAGTCCGGGCATTAACGAAGCAGAGACATTCTCAGTGTTCCCCACACGACACTGACTAACAGAAATTCCACAGTCCACTTCCATTACAGTTTTCGACTAGATTTCAAGACATCCAGGCTTTCCTTGTACAAATAGGTACAATACGGAGCTCCCCAAACGAACTCAAATTACTAAAAATTTACGTTGAGCTTGACTATCATTGCAAATCCTCTCATCTCGTAGAAGTTATGCCAAGTTTCAACTTCGTTGCAGACAAAGAAACACCTGCGTTCACCAATGTCCGTCCCCTTATCCTCGCACGTACGTCGATGACCAGGGTGTCCAGTGGTGAATGAAGTGTAAAGTATAAGATGTGTTCAGAATCAAAGTGTTGCAGACTTTTAACTTAGAGATTAATTCTGAACCAAGTAAGACGCGGCAGAGACTAAGTCCCCCATCCGATAGGACTTGTAATTTTCCCCCCAAACTGCTACATCTTGCTGCTAGTTAGTTAGTATCTTCTCATCAGACGAAGACTTTTACCAGGAACTCCCGTCGAAGAATAGGCAAAAGAGTAGAATGCATCGCGAAACTGGAGCTCTTAAATATGTTATTCCCCCGCCAACAACACTTGCTTCGTAAACAAGTAGACGGCTTTCACTCACACGAGCAGCGACGAACGCTTTCAGTGACTTAGCTATCCGCGAAGACACTTTTTTTTTTTTTCCTGGCGATAAATGAAACAAGGCTAAAACAAAGAAGTAACACTTTTCCCTCGGTTTTACCCCCAAAATTACAAGTAATTAGAGCAAACAAATAAAATGAACCCTTAATTGTTAAGTATGAAAAGTTAATGTAAAAAGAACTGAATATTCATGACGTGCAAATCTTGCCACGTCAGTATATTCGCCATTTTTCCAAATGTGGTGATAAATATTCTGATACATGTGAAGCATGTTTGATATTGTGAACTTTTAACGTTGTGGCAGCATGTGTTAAGAAATATAGTTACCGTGACGTGGGGTGAGATTGATCACTGTGGGGGGGGGGGGAACTGATCACTCGCATTTTTGTACAGTTATTTAAACATATTGAGGTTAAAGTATTCTATAGTGGTACTGTGAACATTTCTGGGCATTTTTGCATGTCATAGCAACAATATACTAAGAACAAATTTATTTTTCAGATACCCCTACTATGCAAAAGTAATGCTAAAAATGCTGTATGAGTGACAACTAAAACCAAATTAACTTTCCATACTTACCTTCCAGGGCTGTTTTAGATATCACTACACAGCGTTTCCAAATTGGAGGGTGTTGCATACAGTGTCCTGATATGAAATCTACGCACGACTTCTTTTACTATAAAGGAAAGAAGGTCTAAAAGTGATTACAGACACGAGATAACAAGAGATAAAAATATTGGACCGCAATTAGACTTTCGAGTTTACTTGGCATTGGCCCTTAAGGGGTTAATGTTCAAATTTAGCGCCTACTCTGACATTAGGGGAAACACCATCTTTTGTAAATCCGTGTTCCAAGCTGTTGTAGCCACCCTATACTTCGCGCAGCCTTGAGCTGACGCCATTGTAGGGTCACTTCAACCACAGACCGAAAAGATATCCTCGGAGGCCAATTTGCCTCTTGCAATGTCCAGTCGAAAGTAGCGACTGAACAGATCTGAAGATGTCACTAAAGTTGATCTTTTACACCAAGATTATATTTACCTTTTAATAAGTACATAATAATATAACCAAATTATAGAATTTTTACAAAAAATTACAGTATTAATTAAACAATTTTAGTTTTCCAGCCTTCTTATAAAATATTGTTTAACTTATTGTCCATTCGAAATCATTGAATTTTCAACATATTAAATCAGTCCCTGCATCTGTTATTTTTCTTAGATGCATTAAAAAATTATAAAAAATATAAATTCAATTTGATTATGGGTGAGGCCCAAAGAGCTACAAAAAATCGGAAAAAGAACAAAGTTTCGCCAAGTGTAGGTTCTTATATAAACATCTCGCGCCCAAGCGGCGGAGCCCAAACTTTCTTCCCCGCTCCGAAAAGCATAGCCAATTCATGTTGAAGCAACTATTTAAGAGAACGACAATGGCTTTGGTTAAGGTTAGTGTAGATTAGGTCACGCTGTTAGGTTGACCATCCTTACTCTAAACTGGATGTGCCCCAAAATTACTATCTTCAACTGTGTGTTAAAGTATAGTTAGGATTGCCTTATTTTGATCTGCTGAAAAAAGGACAACTTCTCGTAGTGGAAGTGTCCTTACGCAGTGCACAGGAGCAATCAATACTGATCTGTACATTATTTGTTGTTGTTTTATTTTATTCTTTTTTTAAAATATCCATTTACTTCGTGGTCTAAGATCTAGCTATACTACGAACGTTTAATCCAGATCACCATGCAATGACACTTAAAGTGACACTTCATCATTTTTGGAATTTGAACTATTTATGGTTTTTAGGGATATCAGGCTCAAGTTGGGATTGGGTAGAGGAAAGGATGTTGGAAAGTAGTCGACCAGACGAGCGCTTCGGTTTAGTAATACCGAGCGAGGCTCAACGGAAAAAGTGAAGATACCTCAACAGAAGATACATAGGATACATAACCGCACCTGACTTTACCTAACCTCCACGTTCCCATGGTCACTAATTTAAGTTAATTACGAAAAATGCAATAAAGCAATTATTAACAATAAATATGAACATATAAAAATATATATTTAAAAAAAGAAGAAAAATCTTCCCCCCGCCTGCATTCGAACCCAAGTTTTTTTATTCAGCAAACCAACGCCTTCACCACTCGTCCACCGAGGCGAGCTGGTAAACGGTGATTTCGAACTGGTATTTACACTGCACGTGTGTTACGTAACTCCCTCCACGAGATTTCATTGGCGCGCGCGCGCCACGGCCTCGCTCGGTATTACTAAACCGAAGCTCTTCTGTCGACCAGGGCATAGTTTGTAGGTATCATCACGCAGTTGCCTGATGTGACTGTTACATCATGGCTCCAGGAGAGCTGGATTACAGTACAGAATTATCACCACAGTAGGAATCTTGTACATATGAATGGTAAAATAAGGTAGAAAAAAGACGGTGCTATGATTTTTCAATACATTCAGATGACTGTACACAAACTTCACTCAAATTAAAAAGGTGACAAGGTTCCGCCAAAGGTCTCATCAGAGAAACGAAAAAAAGATAAAAAGAGTTGTGACGAGAAGTGGCTAATTTGTCAAGTTAGTCACTTCTATCTATTATTCATATATCTGATGCGACCATGCCTTTGACGAAACGTTGGAACATTTTTTTATTTGTGCGAGGTTTGTGTGCACCCACCTGGATGTTTTGAAATAGCAAGTACACCTTATTCTACCTTCTGATCAAGGCAAAACTACCTCTCTCACTCACTCATCAGCTCATCTCCAAAATCCCCGAACTTAAAATTTAATGTTGGTTTTAGCAAAATTCGACCTCTAAGGAAAGGTGTTGAAAAGGCCTCTACGTATCTTTTTGAGTCGTCGGACGTGGCACCTTGAAATCTTAAATAAACGTTCTGTTCTAAAATGATACTAGACTGTTTCTAAGGGTTTTTGAAATTTCTTCCTATTAGTGGTAAGGGGGTGGGGGATAGACATCTGATGTACAATATCCGGTTTTATTTTTCGGGTCATTGAATATGAATATAACATCCGCTATTTATGCGAATCTGACACCGGAGAAGCGATGTTTTCATCCGCTTCACCGTTTTGCGTACAATCCTTCATCGTAGCCTCGTTAGTGACGAACCACTTTGTTAGTTTTAAGTAAAACTGCCTCCCAAAATACGATTGTATGCGAAAAAATGAAGACATATGACAATCTTGTGTATAGTTAACATTATTTTTGAACAAAGTGTTAGTTAATGGATATTATTTGTTTTTTAGGTGTGAATCAGATAGAACAAAAGACGTAACAATGGTGAAGAGAAGAAGCTTTAGTGCTCGTAGTAAGACGACCGTTGTTGTCACGGAAGAACAAACCGACAGCAAATGTGAGCCAGACACGAATTCACTTTTATGGAAATCACGTCGACGGCAAAGTGAATTTTTGCATGGATCATGTAAATCCCTGCCGGCCAAGTCTTCTGATGCAGTCTCTACGTTAAGAAGGCACTACGGTCGGATTTACAAGCCACGAGTAGCTAAAAAAATTACTTGTTTACGACAATTCTCGCAGGGAAGTCACCAAAAGAGTAACAGGAGTAGATTCAACGGTACTGTGCGACAATTCTCGCAGGGAAGTCCCCAAAAGAGTAACAGGAGTAGATTCAATGGTACTGTGCGACAATTCTCGCAGGGAAGTCACCAAACGAGTAACAGGAGTAGATTCAACGGTACTGTGCGACTTTCACGTCCGTCGAAAACACATGTATGTGATTTAGTTGACTTATCTGTGAACAAGGACACTAAAACCTCATTGGTCGATCGACCGGAGCTGGTTAAGAGATCGACGAATTGTGATAACGATGTGGGACTTAAAGAGGATCATTGTTCTGATAGTGATTCACTGGAAAACGGTGAAGGTAAACCTGTTTTAGGTGATAGTTTGCCTTCATTAGTTGAACGTAATAAAAATAAAGTTGGTGCTGATAGAGAGACTATAGTTGCAACGCCAGTGAGAAAGAAACCATGCGAATTGCTCGTTGGAGACCTTGTTTGGGGTCAGATTGGGAGGTGTCCTTATTGGCCAGGCATAATTTACATCGATCCAGCAGAAGATATTTTTAGAAAACAGTTCAGTAAGTATATTTGTTTACTGTACTTTGTAGATTATAGACATTTGTAAATTATCCGATTACTACAGCGATCAAGAAGTCGTGTGACCCGAAATGTACCGAGGTACAGTAGGAACTAATAGTACTTAGGTTGTTTACATGTTACTCAATTGTCTAGATCATGGTGTTCTTAGAATAGTTGCCCAGATAATGGGTGCAACATGTGTTCAAAGTGGCCAGCTTCTTCATGACTACTTTCTCGTATCTTTTCCACGAGATTAATAATCACTTGCAGTAGGGTTTTATCGGTGTTAGGCTTAAGTTCATCAATTGTGTGAGGGTTATTTCGGTATATAAGTCTGAAGGAGATAGTATATTTCCGAAACTGTTACGCTTTAGTTTCTTTTTCCTATTAAAGTGTAATCAGCCTTGTCAGAAAGCTGTGTTTTTCTTTATATTAGCCATTTACTATATGTCCATTGTGGCAAATGATCCTGTTCTCTTTTGGCCCAAAACCAATTGATATGAGCCAATCTGGGAAGGCGTCATACCACTCTCAACACCAGCAGATATGTAGTCAAATCTTGTACTGTACCTTCTACTGCACATTCACACCGTGCTGCGCAATTAGTCACAACCCACCAGTGCAGCCGCCTGTGGAGAAAAATATGAGATGTCTTTTATGTTCTATATAGATAAAGAAGATATCTAAAGATCGGGTTGCGTGACTTTTCGATCGCTGTGTGAAATACAGGTTAAGTATATTCCTTATTTGGAGTGCTTGGGACCAGAAGTGTTTCAAATTTTCTGGTTTTGGAATATTGGCTACAAAATATGATGTGCACAAAACAAAGTTTATGAACATTGAACCATCAGAAAGCAAAGGTGTTACTGTTTCTTAAGTATTTAGAAGAACAAAATGTCTATAGTTTCTATTTTCTGTTTAACGTGTTAGATCTATGCCCATTTCATGATCACCATATTATTGAGATATGTGTTCACTGCGTGCGCTAGACGTATCCACTATTTCGATACAATTCATCCATCGAGATCTTCATCCTTAGCGTTTTCTATTTTTCCATCAACTTTTCAGTTCATCACTTTCTGCAGGTTTATCTTCTTGTTTCTTCAGGTAGATAGTGGTCGTAACGCTCTTTTTGGACAGGTGTTCGGCGATGCGCCGGCCTTCTTACTGTATTCCCTTGTTGTAAGTGAAGATTAGAATTTTAACACATCTATGAGAGTTACTAAAAATAGTTTTACGTTATATATTCTAATATCCGTTAATTTTCTAATACCCAGTAAAAACCTAAATTAAAATTAGGTCAAGTTCAAATACATTGTCTGGACTAGGACACAATATCTGAAATTTCAAGGTCTTCGTGAATATAATTTTTACTGTGATCTCATCCAGAAATTTTACACAGATTGACTACAAAAGCCGATTTTGGAGTGTGGACGGTTTGTAAATCTATGGAACCGCCTCTTTGAAATGCATTTTGCCGTTAATGTTTATCTTGTAATATGACGTAGATATAAGCGATGAGAGAACTGTTCGTAGATATAATTAATTCTCTATATCTAACTCTCGAGAACTATAGTATCGATACCAATTCGCTGTCGAAATATGTCATCAACGTATAATATGGAAAATCTATTGAACATTTAAGACAATTTTGAACAACTTCCGACAACCAAAGGTGGATCACACCTGCTTGCAGTTACACG
>JAGDQP010055526.1:0-11730 GCA_022664845.1 Lepisma saccharinum
TAGATTTAGTCATAGTTGTTCCCAAAGTTTCAGACCATGAGGAACCCAATGATGTATGGCTCATCTCTGTCTGTTTTGAGTTACTGAGATTTAAGAAAAACGGATAGGCGAAAGACTGTATATATCCATATTCACTTGCGTTTACACGGGGACGCTAAGAACTACCCAGGCAGTATCGTCGCGGACTTTGGATCAGCATTGGGTAGGTACGCGAGTTCGACACTGGGGAGGCATATAGGTTTGAGTCCTCCAGCCGTCCATACAGATTGAGAATTTCCGGGCTTTACTCAGTTTCAGGAGACCAATGCCGATGTAATACGTTGCAATCAATTGCATTTGAAAGGAATTTTCAAATAAAATTTTTGTTAATTTCTGCTTCATTTCAAGATATCGTTGTTTTTTTTTTTTCTGTTGATCGGCACAACAGTGCAAATCATTCGGTTTGCTGGGAATGGCATTTCAAATTGGAAAATATGGCATGCTTACGTAGTTCGAATGTCAAAACAAACACAAACCCTCTCTGTCTCTGTTTCTTTGTTTCTTCCTGGTGGATAAATATTATTTAATGATACTCTGCATTCATATTTAAATCAGGATTTAGTATGTTGTCAAGTTTCTAAATGTAGTAAGTCTACATAAAATGCACTAAACTTTGTTTTCAATATGTGAGACACATTTAATGTACGAAAATATTTTCTAACATTGCCTATTTCTGACATATGATGAATGAAAATTAGTGTTAAAAGCACTTAAAATATTAGTGCAAAATATTTCTGTAATTTAAGGGGGAAGCCTTTCTCAAAGAGGCAGACGATTCCTTGAAAGGGGCGCTATCTAATAATTTGTATACAGGGTGATTCACGACGAAGTCAGATCAACTACCACCTGAACTAAGTCAACTCAATTCACTTAATAAAGAAATGGAAAGATTGCCAAAATGGCAAGCTTGAGCTGGACTGAAGCCCGATCCGCTTCCTTAGTCCTTACTCAAAGCCAGCTACCAGCACCTAGTCCGTGGTCCAGGGGGTAACGTCTCTGACTGCGAATAGACAATGGGTAGGTACGTGGGCTCGAACTCCGTCGGCGACCATCGTGACATTTTCCAGGGGTTTCCTCAGTTTCAGACAAATGCCGGCATAGTAACTTAAGAATGGCCCTGGCCGATACCTTCCTTATCATTGCCCTTACCCTTACCCTACCTGGGCCAAAGTTGCCTAAACGCCACAGAATAACTCAAATTCCAGTGACTGGATTTACTGGACCACGGGAGTTGACGAGATGCTAGTTTTCAAATTCCCAAAAACCGTGAGGAAGGGAATTAATGTGTACATTTTATTTCTGATAATATAATTTGTGCGTACCCGTGTTTCTTGCTCTTTCTTGTTGCGCTACTTTTCTTGTTTACATATTCTGTCATCCGATAGATTATACGCTCCCACCACCACCGGGGTTTCGAAAAACTCGAAAAAAAAGCGTTAAACCGGACTTTTATTACTTTTACCCCTCGCACCTCTATTATTTAAGGATTGATTAGCAGAAACCTTTTTAATATTATCATGCTGATGTTACTTTTAATCTTGTAGTAGATTTAGTAGTTTTTAATTTCCCCTCGGGTTTGTTTTTACTACTCAAATTAAACAAGTTAGCGCTGTGATTCAATTAATAATCGCGATGACTCCGGTCCCTTGATAGCATCTGAAACACAAAATATGTGGCATTTTCTCATAGGTTGGCAACAATGAAAACTCGGGTTCTTAGGGCCACAGTGTTGTTACATTGTCCCCAATAATGTTAATTCCAAGTTGGTGTGGTTATGTCGAAGTGTATAGAAGGAATTTTTTAAAAAAAATGAAAAAAGTGGCAACTCTGATATCTGGAGAACAACGTCGAACCCGGAATACCTTTGCGACCTTGCCCAGTGCCAAAGGAAGACAATTCTTAGTTTGGGGTACATCGATGGACGCGTGTGGAATTGTATAGCTTTGCCACTCCCGTTACACACCTGGGGCTGTGAAACCAAAAAATTAGAAACCCGCTTCTAATAAACTGACGAGACTTTTCTAATACCTTAACCAAGTCCCTACGTCTTCTAGTTAATGAGATATAGGAGTATAAGTTTTACCCGAATCCCCCGTTTCACCCTATAGGGTGTCTAATAAAAAGTAGAAGAGCCAATCCGAATGAACTGACGAGGGCCATCCAGTGACATGTCAAGCAAGTCCCTAAGTCTTCTAGTTCCAGATATAAGAGTCTGAGTTGTACCCCAATCCCCCGTTTCACCCTATATGGGGTGACTAATACAAAAAGTAAGATAGCCATTCCTAATGAATTAACAAGAGCTTTCAAATGATACCTCAACCAAGTTCCTACGTCTTCTGGTTCCTGAGATATAATTTCTTGCAACAGACAGACAGACAGACGGACAGACAGGAGCGGGATATAAAGTCCCTTATTTTAGTTTCAAGGGACCTATAACTTACACCCCAAAATGTTCTTTACTTCCATTTTGAAGCTCGCTGAATCCAAATCTTTTTCCTTTTTTCTACCCCTACTTTATTTGAATAGGGGGGGGGGCGTCAAACCCAAAACTTCACGGAGGACCACCAATATTTGAGGTTGAAAACTCCCGGAGTCTCTGATACTAAAACTGTTTTCAGTTTCTCCATATCATTTATACTTTTAGAGTTATTACAATTTCTTTTTTGATTGCGAGGGGTTCTTGCACTAAACCCATAAGAATACACAGAGCTACTTAAGATGGCCTCGTGACCTTAGTTTCTGCCCTGTTGCTTCGTAACTTGGTTCATATCACCTTTCGTCCTTTCCGAATGGAACGCCAAGGTCAAGTTTGCTCTTTTATCACCCAACCCTCTTCTCGTGATCCAAATAGGAGCCCTTCACTGTTTTCAATATGTATGTGCAAAACACACACACGCACACACACATAGACACTGTGAGTTCTGTACGTTGTGAGGAACAAGACAGCAAGAACTGGTGGGAGAAATGAACGCATGCGCAGTTAAGTGTGTGTTAGATCACGCGTCAGGTTTGCCAACGTCTATGTGGATTCCAGTAAAGGCATGGTATGAGTGAAAAAAGCTATACATCTTTATACGATTAGCGAGGGCAGCGCCACGCACGGAATGTGCAGGAACTTAAGCTATACATTTTGTATGCACTTTTATATCAAATTGAATCCCGGATCCAATTTTACAAGTGAAGTTTTTTGAGGTACTTGGACGTTGTAGAGTACGAATAACACGGCTTTTAAAGTAAGACCCGAATACGGATCTCAGAAACACCGGGGTCTCATAATGACGGCGAACAGTAAATGTAAGTGAGTCGCAATGATAGTGGGATGTATATATGTATATATATATATATATATATATATATATATATATATATATATATATATATATATATATCTGGTGTAGTAAAAAGTAATCCATTAGTTTTGCATGACATTGAAGGCTTGATTTACCATAGTTAGAATGATCCGATTTAGGTCACACATGCGCCGTTTTGTTTGATAACGTGTTGCCATTTGGAAGTTAATATCATGATGCCTCTCTCATAGAAGCCCTTGTCCCTATTGGCAAACAATTGAGACAGTCGATTATCACAAGCCTCTCTTGACGCGAATTTTGCACCAGCAAACGTGTTCGCCATGGACAGGAGCAGATGGTTATCACTCGATGCCAGGTCCGGACTATAAGGTGGATGCATAAGAACCTCCCAACCAAGCTCCCGGAGCTTCTGGCGAGTCACTATCGATGTGTGTGGCCTGGCGTTGTCCTGGTGGAACACAATGCCTCTCCTATTGGCCAAAGCTGGGCGCTTCTGGGCGATTGCTGCCTTCAGACGGTCCAATTGTTGACAGTATAGTTCCGAGTTAAGGGTTTGGCCGTAGGGAAGCAGCTCATGCTAGATAATTCCCTGCCAATCCCACCAAAAACACAGTAAAACCTTCCTGGCCGTCAATCCTGGCTTGGGGACCGTTTGCGCCGGCGCACCGCGCTTCGACCACGACCGTTTTCGCGTGACGTTGTCGTAAGTGATCCACTTTTCATCACCAGTCACCAACCGCTTCAGAAATGGGTCGCTTTTGTTGCGATTCAGCAGCGATTCGCAGATGGAAATTCGGTCCATGAGGTTTTTTTGCGTTAACTCGTGTGGCACCCATACATCAAGCTTCTTTGTGTATCCAGCCTTATGCGAATGGTTCCACACGGTTTTTTGTGCAATGTTTACCTCTTGGGTAATCGAAACAGTGCTTACATGACGTTCGGACGCGACAATGTCCATGATTTTATCGACATGTTCGACACGTGGCCTTCCAGTGCGTTGTACATCTTTGACGTCAAAATTACCGGCACGGAATCGACGAAACCAAAATTGCGCGTGATTGGCTGTTGCAGTATCAGGACCATAAACACTATTCACATTTGCAGCCGCCTGGCTTGCGTTTTCGCCTTTATCGAAGAAAAACTGTAAAATATAGCGTATTTTCTCTTTGCTAGTGTCCATTTTGACGCGCGCTCACACAACACTGAGTCAATTCATCACAACTATCTGAACAGTGTTAGTAGTACGCAATCTCATCGTTTGAAGCCATCTCGTTGAACCCGATCGGACTTATACAACGCGAGATACAGATCACTGAAGCCATCTATTGGCAAAATAATGGATTACCTTTTACCTTCAGATATAATAATAAATCACAGCCATATTCAATCCATTACCGACTAGGCTACGCAGGAGCTCATATATATATATATATATATATATATACTATATATAGGTAGTTGAATTTCGCTCCACAAGAAATGCGCTTTAAATATGATATATAAGTTAAGTATACGTATAGTGAGAATAATGCAAGTTATAAATGGTGATTTGTCATTACCCTCCTCTGGATCAGAAGTGAAGTAAAGAGGATCATCCACGCCCTTAACAGATTTTGAACGCATAAAGCTATGTCGGCCGCGTTCGCAGAAGAATTCCCTAATGAGTACATCTACCTATGTGGCCAGGGGTCTTACGCAGTTAACGGCTACCACATATGTCAATATTTTCATTGTACAGTGTTTATTCTGCTTGATATTTTTCATTCAACCGTACCTGGAGTTAATTTAAACGTTACCTAAAAAGCAAATGTAAGTATAATAACATATGATATAGATTTCATATAAATATTTTCTGTATGATCTACATAAAACAATAGGGATTTCGTGGTTTTCTTCCAAACGCAAGATGGCGGATGGGTGCACTGGATGATTGACGGGTGGCCATTTTCAGCTTCAAAATTTGCAAGCGTGGGCGTCTCCTTCTATCTAATTCCTCCAAGATGGCATCGTGCACGAGTGAGAAATGTGTTGACGAACGCGCTGTGATCCGCCACCCTTTTTTTTGCAAGGGTATCTCGTAGTCCCCTAGAAAGTGCCTGATGAAGTTTTTTTTTTAAATCGTATAATTCCTTCCTAGGTAGGCTGAAGACTATATACAACGTCATTAAAAAATAAACAAATATTGACGTTGATGTTCCCCTCCCCTAAATAACTTGAATCCTCCAAATAAAGAAAAATCTTGGGGAAAAGCCTGAACGCAGACGATCAAGATTGCGGCAGCAAACACTTGAGTGGCATTACACGTGTTGTTACGATAAGAATCTCTATTACTTTTCTTGGCATGTGCACCAAAAATCAGAAGCGTCATTTAGGGGGCAGTGAGCAATAGTCCCCCTTGAGTTTGAAAAGATGAACGAGCTAAAGAATTTATATCTATATTACCTTTTCCTTTCATATCAGTACCGCTCAAGAATAATTTTGCATTACGTCTGCATGGAGTTAAGGTTGGATCGCCGAGAAACCCTGTGCAGCACCTGTTCAACATTCACTACACTTATCATAACAGTGATTCTCAAAGGGTGTGCACTGGTACACTTTATGCCATGAAATAGCTTGCCTGCACCGTGTCGAGCCGCGAGAACAAAAATATTTTTGTTAAAATGGTAAAATAAAGGAAAAGTGAAATAGAAATTGAATATCTTCAAGAACGTTATTTATTAAAACAAGAGGAACAGTACTTTGTAAGTAAAAATTTGGAATTGTTAAGATTATTGTCAATACTTCATTTTTAGATTAAACACCGACTTTTTTATTTTGGAACTAAGTCTGGAGTCCGGACGTCGCGGAACTATCACAGTTCATATTCCAGTTAGGTTCGTAATTTTATGGCATGGCACTCCCTTAGCGTGTATAAGTACCATTGAATCTTTTTAGTGAGGTCAATTTCTGTATAAGATTTTGTTCTCTGTGGCTTTCAGCTTATTTCTTGTTAGTGGTTTTTGATTCAGAGTCCTGCCGTATGAATTCATAAATCTGAGGCCTCTACTTGATGTTTCTTTGTTTTTTGGTTGGTTATTATCTACAACCAACACCATAGTGACTGTATTCTGATATTTATTATCGTTAATGACATTTTTGTGATTGTATAATTATTGGCAGTTACTGCCTTGTTTGTTGTTCAATTGTTGTTAACGTCTAAAGTAAATCACTCGACTTTTAAACACTTTCAGGTAAGATTTTTGGTAAAACGGATTCCAATCCTTCGTTTCACTAACCTCTACGAGGATAGAGAAAGTGACCTTGCGTATACAGACGAAAAGCACGATTGTCACTTGTCTAATAACAAGTTCTGATTTTCTTGAAAAGATGTAGCGGTCTTAAGGGAGGCTTTTTTAATAGTTTAAAAGTTTTATCTTCCTTTCCGTGAAAGCTGAAAATGTTTTGTTAAGAGGAGGTTTAGTGTAATTGTCATTGCTGTGGTTTCCTAATTGTGTGGGTTCAATATATATTTTGTTTTCATTTTGCATATTTCGATGTGTAGATTCAATTTTAATTCGATTGATGTGATCACATCATTATAAGAGTCTTGCCTCCATAATGATTACTTCGCCTGCGACATCATAAAGAATGTCAACAGTTACTTGGTTGACTTCTTGTGGAGTTTTTGTTACCCAAAACAAGACTCTAAGCTGTTTCTTTTATTTCGATGGGAACTTATTTACTGAGTTTCTTGTACTAGCATACCTCAGTGTCAGCGGAGAAGATATCTGCCTGTAGCTGGACTTTAATCCGTATTCTTTAGTGGTGTTCATCTCAAGACACTGAACTCAATATGTCTACAGTATAAAAGGCTGCTTTAATCGGCTATTTATTCTTGTTATTGAGAATGTTTGACACAATGCCGATCACCATCTCTAACAAATTATTTTTTCTGTTCTAAAAGGAATAAAAACCACCTTCGGTTATCAATTTTCGATGATCGACTCGCTTCGTTATGATTTAGCTGTGGAGCGAAAAGAGGTTAAAATAATTCTATTGATGGTCTTGTTTATGATTGCTAAACTGAAGCCAACACGTTATCTGTGATATTTTAGAGCTTTCAGCTGCTGTTAATAACACTTTACAAAAAGTTTTATTAAAATTTCCTTTTTATAACAGATATAAGTGTTACTTGTTTTTATAGCTATATCATATTAATAGTAAAGAGATGCATGCGAATTACGTGTATGCAGAGTATGAAGTGAACACTACGCTTGGAAATAGGCAGGACACGCAAAGCGATATATCATATACGGTCTTTCCTAAATGATCTTGCTCCATCCACCGAAAGCAGAAACTGAAATGACGTCACTGCAACAAATCACTCTGAAACTAAAATAATAGAGATCTTCCAATAAAGTAAAAAAAAAAATACACGGTGATTTTTGAGGTGCAAATACTGACATTACAGGAAATATCAAGGGATTTTTCCAAACTTTTCTAAAAGTGCAGTGGTACCAAAATCAACATATTTTGTTGTTTTGATTTAGCACAAAAAGTGGTGCTCGCCTGGAACACGAAAAAGTGACGAATAAAAATTGCTATATTTTGCTCTGTAGATGGCAGGAGCGCTTTAACAAATTAATTTTCAAAATTCTACACGGTTAGGGTACTATTTCAAATCAACATTAGTTCTTTGCATTACACTATAATAAGCGAGTCAAAAAGTTGAATTATTCGCAACAAATTATCGTAAATGTGTTACGTTTTCTCGAAAAAAACTAAATATGTCCTTGTTAGAAATTCTGCACGCTGTAGCAAATACGGTAGGTACTTTGTAGTTACCATTGCCAGGCTGCATGTACTCATTGTATTCTAATAAATTGTTGATGGGTTAAAATAAGACTGAAGTATATATACTCTTGTCCCCGAAATAAATTATTAATATAAAAGCATGAGAATAATAATTGCTAGTCAGCGTTACCAGATCTTTCTTAAAATCGGAAGATCTTCCGATTTTTACAAGGCGTACGGTTAATATGATTTTAGTCCATATCTTCCGAATTTTGAAACTAACAAGCAAACATACTCATGGGACCGAAAATAGTTCTGAATTTCTTTCTTCTTCATCGTTAGAATGTCATAATATGTGAACATGCAAATTTTTGGCTACTGAAGCGCAATTACTTTGGGATATATTGATGATAGAATAGATTCTTGTTTCTGGAGGGTGAAGAAAATGTGTGGAAATACCGTTATATTTGTAAAATGCTAAACTAATGGAAAGCACATACATTGTAATGGGTATGGGGTGGAAGGTGGAGGGTATGTTCTTAACGGCCGCCATCTTGAAGTCTGCCATATTGAGTCTTGATGGGTTTTCTTAAATGGGAAAGGGGTCGTATAATATGTCATTCTGGACTAGAATGTTACTGAAAACGTTTCTTAAGTCAGTTTTGCCGTGAATGTAATATTGTGTGAGTTAATGATTTTTGAATGGTGCAATAGCCTGAAAACACCTTTTTAAAAAAAATAATGAAAGAATTGAAACCTAAATGCATACAAATTGTTCCTGATTATATGTCCATACCGATATGCATTTGTATGCATTTTCTTTACATTTCCTTCATTATTTTAAAACAAAATGTTTTTATCAGTCTATTCCATAAGTAGTCTATACTAAAGTCACACAATTTTATCTGTTGCAATAATATATTTATGGCAAAACTGACTTCAGAAATGTGTTTTCCTTAAAATTCTAGCCCAGAATGACATATTACAGGACCCCCTTCCCATTTAAGGAAACCAGTCTAGATTCAATATGGCACACTTCAAGACGGCGGTCGTGAGGAACAAACCCTCCAACATGCCATCCACCCAGTGTCCATTACTATGCATATGTTTTCCATTTCTTTCAGCATCTTAACAAAAATAAAGGTATTTCCACACTTTTTCTTCACTTTTCAGAAACAAGAGCCGGCGGGGTGGCCGAGCGGTCTGCTGTGGTAGGCCATCGGCTCGAAGGTCCCGGGTTCGAGTCAAAATAGGGGCATGGGTGTGGGTTTTAACAGTTAAAGGCGAATCGTGATGGGACGAATTCCAAAATTACTAGACTGGTCCATATAACAAAATAAAGTTAAGGTTCAGAATCAAGAATCTGAATATTATATCATCGATATCTCCCAAAGTAATTGATATCGAGTTGACAAAATTTGCATGTTAACATATTTTGACATTCTAACCTTGATGGAAGAAAGAAATTTATAACTTTTGTTTCCCAGCAGTATGTTTGCTTGTAAGGGAATGCATTCCAAATTCAAGGAGTGTAGATAAAAAGTATTAGGAATTGAGTAATCTTTCATGTAGTGGGGGAGAAAAGAACACCAAATTTACAGTTCCAACAAGAAAGAAGTGGAATTATCCTGATTTTCCCTGAAATCATTGAAAAATAGTAATACAGCCTATACACATAATTATTACATTAGAGAATATTTTATTTTCGTAACATAAAACAATATTGAATAGTGGGCACTCCGTAGAGGCTCCATGACAGCTAATCAAGGTAGTCGAGCGGGATAAGGTGTTAGTCCATCGATTCGAGATTCGTGCGTTCGAATCTTTCCTAGGGCATGGATGTTTGTGCGTGTGATTTTAATTTAGGATATAGGTAGTTAGGATGATCACATATATTTTTAGTAAACAGAAATAAGTAATGTAAAAGGAATTAAGGAATCAAGGTCCGCTTAGGACAAGAAATATTTTAAAAACAAAAACGTAGGTGAGTGGTTGGTATTACAAATGACGCGTGAGGAATGATCAAGCTTCGAACCCCACTGAAGACGCGTTGAAAATTTACAAAGTCAGTGCTCTATTTTGTTCAAACGCAAAATGTTGTTTTGAGGAGTTGACCAGGTGGGCAAATACAACGTTAAAAGAAGTTGTTCGTCGACCACTTCTTGGCGCTGAAGACTATATTTATTCTAAAGGTCTAAAAACCCGTTGAACAGGCGGACAATTAGGCACATACAACGTTATAATTACGTAGCGCGACTAACGTTAAATCCACTGACAGCAAAGGTGACACGTAAAAGGTGACACGCAAACACATGATCATATTTTCATATTCGATTACGATACGAAACCGTTTCCCTTTCTGTGCATGTGGAAAAGTAACGTTGTAGGAATGAGTACCTTCAACCATGCAAAAGAAATCTCTGAGGTATTTTTACCTACACCTTTCAGACACATCAGAAACATTGCAAAAACTATATATATCTGAACCTTTACTAGATAAATCAATGTTTTCAAAAAATTTACACTACAGCCAATAATGTTGCGATATAGTGTTGAAAATGAAAATCAAAAAGGTTTTCCGTTTTTCTGACTGTATATTTGCTAATTTTCTGTTTCAGATATACTTGAAATTGGGTTTGTTTCACATGTACAGTTGGATCCTGATTGTCTATGAAATAACATATTACACATAGAAGTGAGTTATCTATGAGGAACTAGTATTCATGCGCTTTTTGTGTGTGTGACTTATCTCTTTCTTTAATTGGATTTGTCAATTATGTATTTTTCACAATGACGTGGATATAGTTTAAGTGTACATTGTTCTGTGTCGTAAACAATGCAAATTGCAGAGTGGTTAACCAATTGAGGGTATTTGGGTTAAATTATTATTTAGTCTTAAAGAGATTTGTTAAACATAAGTTGTTTTGAAGCTAGTGACATGCGACTTATCTGTGACAATCATCATAATATATCTACAAATAACGATATACGACGTGTAGGCGTAGAAATTCAGAATCAGCGATATGCACAATAAATTGATTTTATCATTTTTTTATTAAGGTTGTTTAGAAGAATGAATAACTGTTTACAGTCCCGTGTCTACAATGTTATATGATAAAATTGTTGGTTAAAGAGTGACACATCAATTTGTTGTAATACCTCAATCATAAACACTGCTCAAATAGAATCCCACAATTAAAATTTGATTGTGATTTTTCTAAACTGATATAACATGTGTGAATGGGTGTCAAGAAGATACTTTATTTGTTGCAATATCCCACTTTATATTTGTGCTTCCAACTTCGCAAAGTCTATATATTTTAAATGCATCCAGCAGAGTTATATCCGAACAAAAACACCAGAGGTGCAAAAAGTGGAGCCAAGTTCTTTAGCCCTAAAAAGGTGTGAAATTGGAGACGGATGAACCAAGTTCCTTGGTGACAGCATGTAACAGGAACAAAGGAACTTGGCGCGAGCTGGCAACAGCCTTAGGGTTGGTGGCGGTGGACGTAGTGGGTTTTAGGATCCCCACCATCCTTATAGCTTGAGGATCATGAACCTTGCCACCTCGCGCCAAGTTCCTTTGTTCCTGTTACATGCTGTCACC
>JAGDQP010055527.1:0-13120 GCA_022664845.1 Lepisma saccharinum
TTTCGTAAGCGAGGAAACTCTTCATTGACAAGAAAATTAGACAAAAGATTCAGAAACAATATTTGTACCGTTTATCTTAGTACTTTAAGAAATGAGGATGACAGACACAAGCTTGTATCTGCATTGTTCTCAAATGAATCACATCTTCTGGTCCTTGTCTGTGATGTAGATTTAAAATGTGAGGATATTTCGTTATTAGAGACATTGGCTGAAAATACAAAATGTCAGATTGAAAGCTCTAACTTTAGTAAAGTTCTGAAAAGGAGCGGGAGGAACACTCCAGAAAAGACTGGACTTCTTCTAGTACTGAAGAGAAATGAAACATTATCCGCTTGCAGAATGTTGCATGGTAAACACTTGTACGAGAACGAACCGGTTGTGGTATTTACACCTCACAAAATTCGCACTAATAAACTTTCAGATCTTATAAAAGACTTGGAAGCCTTATCACATGAGGAAGTAAAGCCGTGGGGAGTACCTTATTCTGTTGCACTACCTCTGTTGTCCCGGAAGGCTGCGCACCGAATGATGTCAGTGCTTGACCTGACGAGCGCTTTGGCTGCGAAATATCGAGCGAAGCTCAACGAAAAAGATGAAGACAACTCATCGGACTGTAGTTGCTTTTCAGCTAGGAGTTCTAATTGAGGATCTCTGATAGAGGACTGTAGTTGCTTATAGCTATCTCATGCCCAGCGGGGAATATTTTTGACGGAGAATTCCTTTCCAACTAATGATGTTCAGAACTATTCGTGCAAGTTATTCTATGCCATATTAATCATACATGAATTTAAGATTTCTCGCTGTTTTACCTATTTTCAAATTAATTGAAAATATTAGAGTTCCGGAAAACTTCTGGGTTTATATTTCTGCTTCATTTATGCTCTACAGGGGCCGAAATGAATGATCATAAAATTCATTTTATCTTTATCTAAGGTTTTTTGATTTGAATTAGAAAGCAGGAAAGAAGTAATTGTGTGTCTAAATATGGTAGTGAATTAAGTGTGTTTGTGTCGTTCTGAAGAATGTTTCACTTATTCTTTCATCCTGAGTTCACAGACATCGCTCTTAGCTTCCATCGCCTAGCCCTTACTTGGAGTTTTAATAAAATATGTGAGTCGCTTTTCTACTGATTTATTAACTTAGTGAATTTGTGGTGGAATCCCTGAAATTGTGCTCGGTTATAGCTTACGCCATAGTTGCCTTGATATTGCATTAATTTAGCTTAAAATACTCAGCACAGTGATCGGCTGGACAGGAGTGTGAAGAAGCTCTCTTTGTACTTAATTCGGCATCATCATTGCTAATTCAAAAGCTGTATAACTGCGAAGTGTCAGCCTTTCGGGTAATCATGGAATTTTAAGTAGCGTTATTTTTCCTGCAGTCGTTCACTATGTCTGAGAAACATCTGTTACATTGTGTAAAAGGCAGGGGCCGTGGTGCCTCAGTGGTAGAGCGCTCTTGGAGTAATCGGATCGATTCCTGTGTAACGGGATAGCTTTACCCCCATCGATTCTTACCACCCGGTAAAAATTTCACGGGATATTTTTTTACCTCCCGTCGGTTTCAGTGAATATCAAAGAAACTGTGTTTATTTTTTTTACATATAATTACTATATAAGAGATGTTTCATCTGCACATATAGTTTGCTCAATTGGGGGTAAAAATTCGACCGTGAAATTTTTACCCCCACGTCGGTTGTCCTTAACGTCAAAGAAACATTGCGTATTTTTATACATAGGCGCCTAACAGATATAAAAAGTGTGTGTGTGTGTGTGTGGGGGGGGTCAAAATTGGCCAATAAAGCTTAAGTGAGTTTTTAATAATAATTATTATCATTATCGTTATTTTAATTTAAAATAATCATTCTTCTTGTCATTGGCTTTGAGGATAAGCATAGCTTCAATTTTTATTTGTATTTGTGGTCTACAGCAATCATGGTTGCTGTTCGTATGAAGTTTGAGAGAAGACGAACCCCCGCTGAGCGCCCTACCTCTGGCGGAACAGGGAAAACCCACGAAAATCTATCAGGATATTTTCTCACATTCTAGACTGATTGTGAAGCTTTTCGTTTAATACAAGTTTCAACAGTGGAAACTGAGAAATATTAAAAACCAAACCATACGGTGTAACAGACACCCACAATATTCTGCGTCTCCTTCTGGATGCACCCCTGATTAAGATTCTAAGACACTCATCTAAAATTTGTCTACGAAATATTTTAACGTAATTATAGGGACAAACAACGATTGAAAAACACATTTTCCTTTTGCTTCAAAAAATAACTCAAAAGACGGGCCATCGGTGCCATTCTGGAGCCTAAATAAAGTAGATTAACTATATTTACCTGCTCTTTTAAGCTTCTAAAACCTACAAATAAGTTTATGAGAAGCCTTATAGAATGGCATGGTAACGTTTTTACGTATTACGTGACAGCGCCGTAACCATAAGTCTCAGTGACAAACTAGGATCGCCAAATGGTCCAGAATATCTTGGAAAGTACGCATGCTACGACAAACATATCCGTATTCAAAGTTGTTTACCGGATAGAGGAACACTATATGGCGTTGTCTGTGTTCATGTAGGTGGCGCTGTAATCGCAGTGTCATAGGTTTAGAAGCCGCAATTAGACTTTTTGTAAAAAATTCTAGACTAACTTGTTTAAGTAAAAAAATAGTTTAATATGAATCGCCAATAAACAACTTATTGCAGAGGTAATTTTCCGTGAAATACAGACTTTTTGGATATTGTGTATTGCCCCGAAAGTGGAAGAGGGGGGTGGAAATTATATGTTTGCTCCCCATTCTAAGAATTGGGGGGCAAGTGACCCCTTTTACCCCATGGCTCAAGCGCCTATGTTTTTACATATAATTACTATATAAGAGATACTGCATTTGCACGTATAGTTTGGTCGTGGGGGGGGGGGGGGGTAAAAATTCACACTTGAAATTTATACCCCCACGTTGGTTTTCGTTAACTTCAAAGAGATCTTGTATGTATCTTTTTCTGAAACACCGTTTTTGTTTTCAAAACAAAGTAAAACAAAATATATCCTCTAACCACTCGAGTTTAGAACTTCAGTTGATAAGGGATTGTTGTTTTTCCTCGGAGATACTGTAATGGAGTTATCGAATAAACATGTTTTAGGCGACAGTTGTAAAATATTGAGGAGCGCATTTCAATGCACGGACGACGCAAATTCTGTACACTACTTAGCACATGACTTCGAATTTTTAAGACTTCTGTATTTTTTCAGTTATCTCCATTTTCAGCTTACTGTTGCTTGGCCTTGCCTGTTACAAAGCAGTGTAGAGAGAATTGTAGAACTACAAGCAAATCGAGGGCTTTAACGGCGCGTTCTAGAAGCAAAATGAAAATAACCTTTCTTGTAGATTATTTTTGTGTTTATTAATTTTTGTAATAGGATATTTTGCTCTAAAATGCTTTTCAAACGAAACATTTACAACATTTCTTTGTAGCTTCTTTTCCAAGATGGCGGATTTTTCCCAAGGAATTGAGTTATGTTTTTTTTTTTAAATAAAACGAGCTATTTACACCTTTCTACACATCCAGGTTAGAAAACTATTAGTATTGGACTTATTTCTAACCCTAGCATGTTTCTGTTTTTCGTTGCTTCTATTTTCAAGAGGAAAAAACGAAAGTATAGATTAGCATAGGTGAAATGTATTTAGTATTTCTTTGTAGTATATTATGTATTTAGTATCCGTTAAGTACTTGTTATGTTTACTATACACTGCTATAAAACATATTTGTGAAGTTGTTGTTTGGTTGTTATACGAGTGACAGGGTTGAGTAAACTCACTTTTGAAGGAGCTAAACTCAAACTCAACCTTCAAAAGCTGAGCTAAGTTTACGCTCAAACTCGCTTTTTAAAAACTGAGCGCGCTCAAACTCACGCTCATCTTATGTGAGCTTACGCTCAGAAATGAAAAGGTGTGTACTCAGGCTAAACTGAGATGCCTGAAAACCAGAAAAGGATAAAAATAAACTTTATACGTTTATTTTTAAACATATATATTGTTCATAGACGACTTGCAAACTTCTGTTAAAAAACTGCCATCAAAATCGTTGAGATTTCATTTTCAGAAGCAGTTGCTTCTCGACATTTTATCAGTTAACCGAATGAGCATGGAAGATAGCAATTCTTTCTCACAGCTGAACAATCTTTCCACTGTAGCACTGGATGGCACGAGCGTATTGTGTTTAATGTGCATTTTTTAATACTCGATCAGTCTTTACCTACTCCAGCGTTGTAACTTTGGCTGTACCGACCAGTGCTCTATATTAGGAACTGAAGATGTGGCATCCTCCTACGAATTGAGGATGTCTTCTAAATCAAAGCCTTCATTTTGCACAGGTCTCACTTCAAACTGAAGGATTTTCGATTTTTTCCTCTTCTTCTTCCAAAATCCAATATTTTGCTTCTGCACTCTTTTGTGCATTCTTTATCCACTTCAATTTAAACCTGGGGTGAAGGCTTCATTGCATGTATAAAACAGACTGGTGTGAACAGGAGAACTGGGCTTCGGATCTCAAAGTAGAAATACGATAGAGAGGATGAAAACTGGGATACCGTTTCGGTCGTTAGAGACACCGGTTAGGTCGTATGTTTCTTGCAATACCTTCCTCTAACACTGTAAAACCACAACTCGTGGCAGAAGATTAGAAGGATTCCCTCAAACATGGAAAAACACAACTGTTCTCTGATAAAGCAAGACAACCACACACAGTATGTTTATTTGATATTAACGCATTGCATATACGTCAGGGAGAATATTATGAAACAAACATCAACCAGAATCAAATAAGGGGCAATGAAAGACACACCAAAGAGAATAGAAATTAGAAATTAGCACTTATACCACGTACCCGAGGGAACAAACGTGATTGGCTATTTTAAACACGAGAGACCAAAAATGATTGGTCAACAAGGGTGCACGCAGAAAGGATAATTATATGGAGTACATGAGAAGCTTCTTATTTAATGCTCAATCTCCTGGCCATAGAGGGAGAGAGTAGAATCTTATCTGGTGAAGTTTCTTTATCATTCATAAACCTAGTCTGCCCTACGTTGATGTTCATGTATGGAGCTTGTAATAAATATTGAAATAATTTAGTCCCGTTAGTGTCAGTTCTTGGATCCCCCATCAAAACATGTTGAGAATTTATATCAGCTGCCACAAATCATGTTCCTATAACTCTCTGCAAATTTAAACAAAGGCAAACTATTCGAAATATTGGAGGTAGGGTTAGAATACAAAGTTAAGATATAGAGTGTTTCATTTCTTTGAGGTAAGGATATTAAAATAGGAGTCGTCAAAGGGTCTTGGTATTGTTTCGGAAGTTCAATTTCATGAGCTGTTATTCTTTCGTTAATCAAAATAACAACTCCCCCAGACGCGTCCTTTCTATCCTTTCGGAAGATTCTAAAGTTAGTTGTTGGCAATTTCACTTTCCAGTTTAGTTTTGTCTCATTTATGATAATGATATCTGTGTTGTTGTCCTTTGCAAGTTGTATCACTTCATAAAACTTATCCCTAACTCCATTGATATTAATGTATGTGATAAGAAGTTTGTTTAGGTTTATTGTCCGTGTTTTACTTTCCATTAACATTTATCTCCTTGTTCGAATCCTGTCCTTTACCAATTAGTTTTCTTTTTCTTGAAATATTCCTCATTTCCAACAAAGATATGTCCCTCAACTGATTGAATAATATTAAAGTGCCTATTCAAAAATTCCTCAGTTGGAGCCTTAATGATTGAATTTATTTTAGAATTGGCTCTTTCCTTCTCTGGGATAGTTAGCGTAAGTGATAATATTGAAAGAATCCACTTCGATATCTGATCTAACCTGTCATCAATTAGCTTTTGTATAGTTTCTTCTATATTTTGTTTCTGAGTATTGTTATTGTTAGTACCATTCTCTTCTACATTAACCTGCGTCTTATTCTCCTGTGATACTTTTTCTGGTATAAATATTGATAACTTGCGGAAATTTGAGAGATACTGGCTTAGGATATCGAGAAGAATGTGGAATCAGGACAGACGAGAATTATACATGGACGTTTCAATCAAACCCATTGACGAATACCTAGAAGAAACAAAACTAAGATATGTAGAATCTAGTATAAACAAAACATTTGCGCAGTTAAACTTCCATCAACAATTAAATCTCAAAATTGTGAGACATCGTATCACATTCCAGGAACTTTTACAACTCATAAATTAAACAATTACAGAGGAACGGAAGACACAACATAACAAATATCAACAAGAACTTTAGTTCAGAACGGATGCACGAGGAAGGCAATAGAGGCAAATATGTTTTCATTTAATATCTAAGGGCACTTCTTTTCTTACCTAAATACAAGACATAACCTTTAATACATATCCAATTCCCAATTGACTTAGACCAAATTATAAATATTTGACAATTAGCTTATAGAACAATGATATAGGAAACTTGTCCACTTCCGGTTTATACCAATTCATATCACAACACACTACAGGAAGTTTTCCTGGGATGGTTGCTTGGTGCGGGCTTGGGGTCCTGCTGGGGGGTCCATTCAGTCTTTAGCGAAATATACTAGCTAAATCCCAACAAATTTTACATTCAAAAGACGAAAGTAGCCATAGGGCTAGAAGTCCTCTGACTGCTCTTCGGGCAGCCAGGAATATACCTGCGGCCAGAAGCTCCTTGCAGACATTATGTCGCAATGTTAATTACATCTTCTGAACATCTTTTGCACATTTAGTTAAACTTTGGCACGCTTCCAGTTCATATACGGTTTTGGTTACTTAGAAACATAAATTCAAAATATCAATATTTCCTGGTTGATGCTTGAAGGGCTTTGTGCCCTGGCGCGGGTCCGCTTGTTTAAAACGTCAAAATATGAAACTTTCCTCACCTACTAACTAATGTACCAAGGACGAAAGTTGCCAAAATTTGCCAGACGTCCCGCCTGGGTGACTCTGCGGGCCCAGGTAATTAATTTTATCATCACCAACGAAAAGTTTAGTCACAAGGTGAGCTGATAGCGGGAGTTCGCAGCTAATAAGACGATTTATCCAAACGGCCCTCTATTCTGGAGTGTAGTACAGCACACAGTCTTCGAGTAGCTTACGAGGAGACCTTATAGAAGGAATGGAGATACGAAAAGCTTGTGCACCATTCACGTCTGTACTTCTTAGTACAGAATTCAAGTTTGATCAACCTATGCATCCCAACCTGTAGTTATTAGTACATTTGAGATAGAAAAGCGAACCAGCTGTACTTTTTAGTACAATTTGAAAATATGTGACCCACCTATACTTTTAGCACAACTTCAAAAAGTGAACTAACACTCTGTACCGGTACTTGTTAATACAGTTTGAAAAGGCGGCTCACTTGTATTTGTCAGTACAATCAACTTAAAAAAAAGCGAACTATTAATACAAACTGTACTTGTTAGTACAAGTGAATCAATTATTTCAGAAACCGGATTTCTCGACTTTCTGGTGCATTTATTTAGTTCTGCGTAGAGATGCTATCATAAAAAACAGTGTTATCGATTTAGGAAGAAGTTAGTCATCTCATGAAGAAACAGAAAGCAAATACAAATGAACGAACCATTAAATTTAAAGCTTGCATTGTTCTAGACATCGGCCAGCCCCAATAATAACAATGGACGAATTATTCGATATTACGCACAACTGATTTAAAAAAAACAAACGAAGAGGTCGTTGACCAGAGACCATTTAAAACCTAGATTACCTGGGAAACATGAGCGTATTTAGAATAGATACCCAGATGGGGGGGGGGGGCACGAAGGAGACCCTGGGGGGTAATTACTTTAGAAGCTATCGTTTAGATTGAAGCACTTAAAGTCATTCTGAAATGACTGGGGGCAATGCCCCACATGCACCCCCAATAAATCTACCCATCCCCTATTCTTTTATAAAATAAAGAATTAAAGAGTATGTAATGAACACAATATTAATAGAAAGCAAGTGACAAAAACTTGTTGCACAACTGTCTTAAACGACAAAAAAAAAAAAAAAAAAAAAAAAACTGGAGCAGTTCGCTCATCACCCCAGTAGCACACAAACGTGTTTTAAACGTTGGTTTTTGATTCAGTTCGTTGATTAAATGTTATCTGTTGAAGAAAGTCCGTTTAATTTTAAATAATATTTCAACAAAGACTTGATATTGTTGAAAAGGTGTTAATTCAACGTGGATTCAACCGTTATTTTCAACTATCGTATAGATTTCGTTTCATGGAATTCTTTCTAATTTAATAGAATAAAATTTGTAATTAAAAGCTAGTTGAATGCCATTAACTATTATTTTGTGTTCTCTTATGCATGTTGAAAAAACGTTGAATTCCAACCTATATTCCAAAGATAATTTGATTTCGTTGATAGGTCATTAATACGTCGTATTTTTAACTATTATATTGCACTGTGCCGTAGATTATCTTTCTAATTAAAAATTGTGCTTAAAAGCGAAAAGAATAAAATTAACTACGTTTCTCCTGTTCTTCATTTGCATGTTGAAAACAGATTGAATTGTAAACTATATTCCAAGCAACATTTAATTTCGTTAATAAGGTGATAATGTGAAGTGTTTTTAACTGACATGGATTTCGCTTTATATGTGTTTTTCTAAGGCAATATATTACACTTATTGAGAAATACAAGTTATTAATTTAATAGTACAGCGATGGTCAAAGTGTTAAAGAAGGAAAAATGCACATAACACAGAAAGAAGGAGAGTATTCTTTATTCTTATTCTTACATGATGGAGAAATTACACATCTGCCCACATCTGGATTTGTGGCCACTGCGTTCTAGACTGCCTATGACTACAAATATCGTAACAGAGTAGAGATTCTCAAGGTGGATTCATGAATGAGATGACACGTGTCGAGCTACCAACGTGCCTGGTTCGAACCCCACAGCAGCCGTTGTATAGTTTACTGTTGGGAAATTATCACTGTATATTATGATGAAAGCAAGGGATAAAATGAAACTAAATGTTAATAGACAGCAACCATGCTCTGTTTTGGCCAACAAAACCCGTCTCTTCTCAACCATTATTCAAAGTCGAATAAACCTTTGAACAGGTAGACATTTCGGTACATTTACAACGTTAATATAACGTTTCAGTACTAACGTTTAATCCACGTATTTTCAACGTATGCGTGCTACTGGGCTATAGAACAAAATCAGAATCAAATGAAGCTGGCACAGTATTATAACTACAAAAATAATAAGGGGAAGAAACTGCTTCATATAAGTATAAAAAAGAGAAGTTTTAGCAGGCTGGTGTGAACGGAAGAATCGTGTTCCGAGTCTCACATTACAATTGAAGTCAACATGAAAATAATGTGCTTTGTCTATTTTCTTGATTTACGTTTTAAAAGGTCCATAATCAGCATTGTGTATACCTACACATCAAATAAAGATTTGCTTGTAATATACTCATTCTTTCCATGCATGATAGTTTGTTAAAAGACCATTCGAAAAGCAAACGAATAGTACTCTTACCTCAATTGGGCCAGAAATGACAAAGCACGCTATTTCCTTGTGATCTTCAATTTAAATGGACATAACAGTCACTCCATGAGTCCATCCTCAACACGCAAGATGCGAAATAGACCTTTGTACTTTTCACTCTTCCATTCTCACTTCTTACTTTGATGCCTCAAAACTTTTTTTCTATTTAGTGTTTCAACACTTGCACACACGATACAAACTCCTGTAATTTGTACATTTGTGGCTACCACGAAATGGATTTTACTGCATTAATATCTATGGTTTCGTATACAAGCACACACACTCTTATAAACAAGGCAAATTACATTTTAAATTATCATTTGTAAAGAATATAATTCATCACAAAACATCGCAAAATAGTGGCTTCATCTATCCTTAGATGTACAATTTAGGACAAAGATTGACATACTGCAATGTGCCGATACATTTTTGTTGGCACGCACGCATCTAGAAGTTGTTTGGCAAGGGGGTCTGTTAGGGTGCGAAATTTACATAAATTACATATAATACGTATTATGTGGACTAAAATAATACTAATTTTACAAAATAATAATCTGAAATTAGAAAATGTCGGCAGTAGAATTGCAACAGCCAGCTATACCGGATGTCTGTCGACAATTTTATACCTATAATTATCCCCAATCCCATGCCACCCCCCTTGCTGCGCTGCGCCTTTTCTATTACGGATTTGACGCCCCTACGTTGCAAACAATTTGATACTAATAATTATTTCCACCCCTTTGCCTCACTGCGAACACAAAATTGTACTACCCCGCACGGCATCTTTATCCCTTCTTCGTTGATGAAAATTAATAGTAGAATCACCTTGTTTCATAATTGCTTTTGCTAGTCAAAAATGTACTCCGGATCGTCGTAGGCACCAAGGAGATAATTGGAAAAGTTTTGTTTTATTTTACCATCTTTTGTGTACAGACCACAAAACATAAATGCCTCCTTTATTTAGAACAGAAGATTGATACCCTACGGGTTAACTTTTTTCATGATAAAAAAAGAAAAAAGAAACGACAAAGAAGGTTAAGAAGCTAAAAAGAGAAGTCTTTCATATTGCAAGTTGAAGAACATAAAAATGAATAATTAAAAGAAACAGAATACTATATGCTTAATGATGATAATGAGACATGAATGTAAGAAGATTTAGGATTAGGATTAGTAGGATTAGGATTTAGATTTAGGATTTAGTAGTTGTAAATATTGAGAAGATTTAGGAACATTGTATTGTTAGTAAAATTAATTGATACAGCTTTGGTACGGACTGGTGTTTGACTGGAAGAATTATAAACCGTGATTTATCATAATAAAATGTGATATTGACGTAAATTGTACTGAAAAGCTTCCGAAAGGGTTGGTAAATTGCACAACTGTTGAATATAAGTTGCGAGTGAGATATACAAAAAATGAAACAAAAATGATCTTATTTGAGTAAATAAAAATGTGATATTGACGGAAATTGTACTGAAAAGCTTCCGAAAACGTTGGTAAATTACAGAAAGATAACGAACACGAACAGAGCCATTGAATATAAGTTGGTATTGAGATATACAGAAACTGAGACAAAAACAACAACATATTGTACTGAATAAAATATAATTTGACTAAATTTGTGCTAAAAAGCTTCCGAAAGCGTTGTCTGTCCGCCTTGCACCTATGAATTTCGGTGACTCAAATTGGGTGTCTATTTGCCCCTGTGTGTTTATGCATTCCAGCACTTCAGTATAAGGGGTGCCCGATTTTTGCCCCTGCAAGTTTATGCATTCCAGCACTGCATAAAAAAGAAGTGTGGGCATATGAATTTAGGTGACTCGCTTTGGTTTTACCTTGAAGATGAGATGTGAAGAAACTACCCTAACATGAAAAAGTATTGCGTTGTAATTTCACTGAGTCGCTTGCTCCCTCGTTCAAGCTTACAATATAATCGCGTAACCTAAGATCAGAAACTGTTTCCATACAAATCATTGTTAATAAAAGAAAATAGTTTTTCGTTCTTGTATCTGTTCATGTGAAGATTGTGTTATTGTTTGCAAATGCATTTTCTAAGTACACATTTTCTTTTTATCTTTTGAGAAACTTTCTAAAAAGTATGCTAGCTTGTGCATTTCATAGTTACAACTTTTGTTATCAAAATGTATGAAACCATTTTGTTTTTGTACTGTAGAGTCTATTGTTGCATGTAATTTTTTTCCGAACAGCTTATTTTTGTTTTTTGCTTTTGAATTTTTTAGTTGAACTTTAATTTTTCTGTTCAACAGAATTTTGTATTTTAAACTAAAATATTTTTTTTTGTTTTCTTTGTTGGATAAGAATTTTTCTAAAAAGTTTTATGACAGAATACTTGTAGAAAAACTTTTCTGCATAACAAAATGTTTTTATGTTACACTGCATGTCTAAAATTATTTTGTAGGTCACGAAAATGGTTTATGTTGTACTCCATGTCAATCTTTTTCTAAGAAGTTTTGTAACAATGTCGTATATGAAATCTTTTTTGTACAATGTAACTTTTTGAAAATAGTTTTGCACATCAAGAATAAATTTTCTATCACATTGTATGTCGCTGTTTTGTTTAAAAATTTTTGTGACAATGTAACTTCATTTAAGAAATTATCTGTGTGTGCCAAGAAAAAGTTTTTGTGTCGCACTACATGTCAACATTTGTTACATTACATGACATTACACAAAGCAACTTATTCTCATTCTTAATTGTTTACGAGAAGTCATGTGGTTTTTGTTATCAGTTACTTTCAGTTTATCTTTTGGAATAGTCAATCTAAGTTTCCCGTAACTGTTGTGCGCAAAATCTAAATATTAATACAAGAAATATCAGTTTGACTGATATCAAATGGAGTGGTCGTTCTACCTGCAAACTTTAGTATAGCAACGTCCCATGAAGTATTTCCTCAAATAATTTTATTACATGAAACCATTGCATAGCTGTTCTACACAGGTTACATCTTTTGCTATGACATCACAGCTTTTTAAAAATGATTGTGATATCACTATCATTAAATATATTTACAAAGCTGTTTGTGCTTATCTTTTGATGTACGACTATTTCGCTTTCACTCATGTGAAAAGTTTGTTTAAAATTAACGCGTTTTGCTTTCTTTATATGTTGCATATTAGAGGTAAAATTAAGTTTTACGCATTAACAAATTTATAAATACATGTTGTAGATTCTGATCGCACTTTTCTTTGACGATAAAAGCATTTGCTGAAGCATTGTTAAATTTTCATGACCAATGATATGTAATTCCAAGATATTAATACAGTACTTCGTTGCCATTACGCAATAAAAGATCTTTTTCGTTTTAAAATCTTTTTCATACTGCAAATAAGAAAAGAATAAAACTAAATATAAGGCACGACTCATAAACTGTGATTCCTATTTTTATTTTATGGAATAGAGAGAAAATATATTTTATAGGCATTCATCTCCTTGGATAACCAAATGCTATTCTAATGTAAAGAGAAATCCATTTTGCATTTTCTTTACTGGAAATCTCAGAAATTACAAATTATATATAAAATGCATTGTCTTTCCACAATTGGT